>JAMKCH010067519.1:0-41632 GCA_023653785.1 Ophioderma brevispina | reverse complement strand
TTGTACAGCGTTTATTGGGCAATACAGCTACTTGAATTGAGTCGTGTACACTGTTCACTGTACACTGTGTGCATGTTATTGTATCCACCCAACTCAGTAGTCACATTAAATAATTATACCGCTTGTGTATGCATTATAACTTACCGGAAATCATGGCAGAGAGTCGTACATACCTAGGGCCGAATAATGTAGACAATGCGTTTACGAGTTAAAATTATGTGTTTGGCAGCCACTTTGAACTTGATGTAGATAAGTGTCAGAAATGAATTACTGGGTCCAGTACGATACTTCTCCCACATAAATATTACTGATGTAGTGTGGTTGAAACTATAACCGGGGACTTTATCATATTTATGGCGTTACTTTGGACGTCATCTCGAATATCTTGGAACAGCCAGGGCCCAGAGCTGGCAGGAATGGATTAATGAGGTGGGTGGAAGACCCTTTAACCCATGTTGAAAGCTGATCGAGTGTTTCGAGTAAATAAACCTGTGCTCCCGCCTTATACGTTCTTCTGGTAAAATACGTTTTCGCACACAAAAAAGAATTTAATTATGGGCCGTTTATTAATGGAAATGGAGTGGCTCCATCTCAAACGTACTTTACAATGACGGCGATAATAACAACTTTGTGGGAAGAAAGTACATAAAACCTAATTCTTCGTTAAGTACTTTTGGTACGAAATTTAAAAACTGCAATTTCTGGCACATGTATCATTTATTCAGTCATTTTATTAAAAACAATGCATTGTGGCCCAAAGGCCAAATTACACTATCGCCAACGTAACGGAACAAAAACAGATTATATACAGTAAAGATATCAGACAGAGTAAGTAAAAATTACCTCAAGTATTAAAATTTCAGATATTGCACATGTTATAAAATATAAAAATTCGTCAATACTTAAAACTGATTAATAAAAACATCAAATTCAAAAACATAAAAACAATAAAACAACCACACAACCACACACAAACAAGAATTATGCACTTCAAACATAAGAAAATTACTAAGAGTGACTTATATTGTGGCGTGCATGCTAATAACCCCACTTGTTTAAGAACCTGGTAATAGGATATGGGGCATTTGGTACCGTGAAGTTCTGAACCACAGATGCGATATTTTGTTCACATTGCGTAGTTGCGGCCATGAGCTTCCATCCTGGATGGAGGAAGAGATTTCTTACGCTTAGGATGGAAAAACTTCGGCAAACCTGCGAACCGTGATCTTCCTCTATCCACTGAACCCGAGGCCATGAACAGCCTCGAATTAAGTGGAATATATCTTGACTAAAATAATTCTGCAGGCACGCTTTATGAATGTTCTATAGACTTTGATTACACGTGATGGAGGAATGCCATAAAAACATCGCTGTATGCCTGAGGGGTCTAACGAAGCCCTCTATACTGTTAGTAGTTCTTCATCACGAACCCGAATTTCTTCAGAGCCTAAGCATGTAAGGCTTTTGATGTGTCTTTTAGTGATTTCCTGGATTGGTATCCCACATCGCATTTGGATCCAGATGCCTAGTTTTTTGCTTGTTAACACAATCGAGGGGAACACCAGAAATACTTCCACGGCTTCCAACCGCTTATGTTGTTATCCCTTCTTGAACACACTAATTATGATCACTTGAAAACCATTGCGCGGGACCTAATTTTGTTACCTTGAGGAAAAGCACCATTACATTAAAGAAGCTTGTAATCGGAGGGAGAGTATGTTTATACCGAGCAAATTGAACACGTTCTGACCCAAAAGCATGGGACAATGGATCTACGGACACCCAAGCGGATAAATTTCTCAATGAGAATAAAGTTGCTCTAGATATCAACGTTCCACTGTTGTTGACTTTGTCAGAACCCTGATGCAAATTCCTAAGGAGGAAGGACTAAGTGTGAGAAGTGGATGGATCCCACTAACATTTTCCCAACAAACTACCGGTGGTTAATTTTGTGCTGGATGTCATCCAAAACCAGTTGGTAGCAAACCCTTCACTTAGTTTTACGAAGCAATCGGTTAGAGAGACTGGTCTTCTTAATTTGTCAGGTTAGGGCGGTTTAATTTTGGGTATAGGAAGACATAGCTCTTTTTCAATTGGTTTGCGAACCACACCTCCAGAAAAGAAGCGTTCAGGATATTAGTTCATATGCGAACTCCTTAATCAACCGAGGAGAGATCCCCATCTGGTCACGTTGCCTTAACGGCTTTCACCTTTTTGAGTTCAGCATGTATTCCCGTGGATGTAGTGATGGCGGGGGCTCTTCAGCTGCTCATTCTTCGTTTTTTAGTAAGGTTGGTACAAAATTTTTAAATTTTTTAACTGTTTTTTTGAAACAAAGTTTTATAAGAATAGAGGAAAAATGCAAACAACGTTTTTATTACACGAAAAGATGATAATAAAAACCTTGGCCAAAGTATAATATTAATTCTTGTTTTAGTTATTTTCGCCACCTTCGTCTTCTTCGAGGTATCAACAAGTCATTGGTTATGGCTTGTGGTGGTTTCGGGATTTATTCAACTGAGTAAGCTGATTCCGGGGGGGCCGGCAGCGTGTATCCATGATACGGACGCTCCAACATGGCCCTACTTTTGAACCAAAATCACTAAAACGAAGAACTTCATTTGGGCCAGCTTTTCAATGCATTAGATGCTACACTCAAATACGAGTGATAATGAATTAAATCTTGGAGAAGGAAACTGGAAAATCTTTTGAAAATGGGAGACGATTTGAGTGTTATGTCTTCATTCTTCGATCCTTGTTTCTCGATTTAGGTCACCATATGACCCACGTTTTAAGGGTCGTTCTAAACGATCTTGTTGAATAATCGTTTTTGCGCGAACCTTGATTAGATTATTGCATAAAATGGACCTCACCCCAACAAACGTTGCGATGCGGTGAGCTTTTAATTATAGACACACTTTATGGATTAGTCTGGGCAAGTTTGACAAAATAATACCCTTTACAAGAATGTGCATTAAATATCTCGCTCCATGTTTCTTTCTGACACACGGAGATATACTAAAGCGAGAATTTCTTTTCATTTGCGCTTGGCGTTTTTAAGTTTTATATGAAATATTTTAGATATTGTTTTTGATTCCGGTATTTCTATCATTGTAGATTGCCGGAAGATGGTCGAAAACGTCTCTAACCACGCGGAAAGTGCTGAATTCACGCGCAACACATCATACATCAACGTACACACAAGAAGCCAGTTCAACTATGAACCAGATCTTGCTACGTTACGGCCTTTGCAGGAACAAAGTATGGCAAGCATTGCCTAAACGTGAACACTTTTTTGATTTCTCGAAACAATTTTCACAGGAGCATGGCATTGGGTGGGATATGAAAAGTATCGGGGTTATTCCCAACTCTGTGATCAACCATCATGCCCGACTTGAATCGCCCCGAGATGAACACGCAGTTGTGAGAATGCGGTTTTAATTAAGCTAGTCTTCGACAACCAGTCTCGCAGTTTGAAACAATGGTTTGGGTTTTTAAATCCGGATGGTATTTCAGGAAACGAGAAGAAAACGGTGGAAGGCTCTTGAGATTTAAGGTCAAAACCCAGGTACTATTCATAAAAAGATTCCTTTTAAGGTGGCTCATTAAGAAATCAACAAAATTTTTGACTGGATTAGATCCAGAGTATTCGAGATTACTTGTGCTGTCAAAACAAAAATTCAAACGTGATGATGAACTTGATTGGTGGTGTTAATATCGGAGTCTTAGATGAATCTTGAATTTTAAGGAAATACCTACTTTGTTTAGATTTAAAGTATTAGTATATTCCAGCAAAGTCAGAAGTAACAAATATAAACAAGATAAAAGAGAGGGTTTCAGAAACAAATTGAAAAATGGAATGCGGCAGACCTGTTTATTGTCAAGCATTTTTCATTTAATAGGGACTTATGGCGGATAATTGAACATTACGGCGAACAGTTTTCATACATTTACAAACGTTTAAAGAACTGAAACATAATGAACGAAAGGTGTATAGATTTTACAGATGGTAATGTGATCAACGTCTTTGGGAAATTAGATGAAACACACGAGATTGCAATTTGCAAAAAATTTAACTAGAAATTATGTGACAATAAAACGCATGGTAGTGAAGTGATCAATAAGTATGGCACCCCAGCTAACAAATTTACGTTGTCACAACGAAGATAACAAGGTGAATAAGTGCCTAATGTTAAGGAACGTCATAATACGTTGGGCAACCAAGATTGTCGACACTTTGTTCTTTTGAAAACGTTTATCGTAACGTTTCCACAACTTTGTATAATGTTAAAAACGTTTGTACAACCTTGTTAAAACTCTCACATGATCTTCATATAACGTTATTGCACATTCATGAGAAACGTTTCTACAACCAACAAACGTTTCTAAAACGTTATTCCAACGTTTTTAAACAACGTAGTTTTGATTGATTTTACGTTTGTATAACTACAAATAACGCTTCAAAAAACGTTTTTAGATAATATATGGAGGGACCATATTTGGTACTTTTAGTAATTAAAACCGGGGCATGAAACGTGCAAAAAACTTTCAGAGAAAGTTTATATAACATATAGCTTTCGTACCAACCTTTTTGTTACTGTTTTCTGGGCTATTGAACGTAACTGCGTCGTTGTAACAATATGTCTGATGAACGTCAACAATGTTTCGAAAAGGGTTTTACCTAACATTGGTAGTTTTTGCAATATGTAGGTAAAACTATGAGTGCAAAAAATGATTTCATGCATGGGACTGTTCGTGTAGGTGTGCAACTGCGGATAAAATTGTGAATTTTGCAACAAGTACTTTAGGCATTGATTAATCCATTAAAAATTGCATGGAAGCACTTGCCAACCCCCCTAATGGCCCCCAGCTTGGGTTTCAAAATACAAATTTTAACACATTTCAAAATTTTTAAAATGGTCGAATTGTGTTTAAAAACCAACAATGGTGCTTTGTCTGGTCACAAGGATTCCAAAAGGTATGGTAGTTTACACTTCTATGGCTTTATAGTTCCGGAGTTATGAGGTAAAAAACTGTAAAAATTGTTGAAACAGTCAATTTTGATGTGTGTCATGGGTCAAAGTTAAAAAGTTGCTTTGATTCAGTTAATAGTGGTGCAAATTGTTTCACTAGCTTAATAGGATTGAATAAGGAATAGTTTGCCTTATCTGTTATGCTTAGTTTTCCTGTTATCCAACAAAATAGGTCACAGGTCAATAGAATTCTAATAAGCTGCCAATAGCTGATGACAGCGTTGGACTTTATTCGCCATTTTCGGTAATAACAGACAAGTAAGATAGTCAAACCTATTGCAATATTTCATTCTATGAGCTAAAACAACAATTGACAACCACATTTTACAAAAATTGGAGCAACTTTTAATTTTGACACTGTACAAACCCAAAAGACTTTTTTGTCCCATTTTTCAGTTTTTTCCTCATAATTCCTAAACTATAAGTCAAAGGTATTGTAAACTATCCCTTTTTGGAAGCTTGTACCCAGGACAGGACATCATGGTGCGCTTTTTCAACACAATCGGAAACATTTTAAAAATTTTTACCCCTGTGTAACTGAAATCCAGGCTGGGCCATGAAAGGGTGTGGCAAGTGCTTCCATCAATTTTTTTTTTGATTATCAATGTTTAAAGTACTTGTGTACCAAAATTCACAAATTTTATCCGGATTTGCACACTCACATACGATCTGTTCAATACAGTCCCCCACGATAATACATAGACACTTAAAAATCACATCGTAAAAAAATACCTTTGTAGCTCAATTTTATTATATTCAAGGCCTTATATATGCGTGATCAAAGTATATAATCATATCATACCCCTTTCTAATTCCACTAATCTTCATCCACTAATAGCTGCACGATTTAACTCTCAATTTGTAATCGGATTAAAAAAAAATATGATTTCCATGGAATAAAAAATCATGGAACTATGACCAGATCAGGTGTGTAGCATATTTCCTACGGACAACAAGGACTGAAATATCCGAGTTTGTCCATATGACGGTTAGGGTTTATTAAGATTAAACAAAAAAATCTGGTTTTTCGAGATTTTTTTTTTCGATTTTCTTTATAAAGAAATCGAGATAAGACAAAAACTCATTCGGGGAAGTCAACATCTCTTCCATCTATATCGAAGAAGGGAGCTATCTCGAATCGCACCCATTAACAAAGTATACCGATAATAAACTACCTTTATCGTAGATAGTAAACAAAGCTCCCTTCGGGATCGTCTTTTTCTGGAGAACACAAAGGTGAACCATAACGCGCTTTATCTGCATTTGGTACTCGTTATCATGAGTTAGAAAAGTGGCAAACCCAAATAATGATCCTTATCTGGGGTATGCTTTAGATAACATAGTGATTCCTAAATAGTGTCTTATCTAGATTTAAAGAGGTAAACGGACTGCTCCCTGGCAATAACAAATTAGAAAGAGTTCCATACGTCCCTCCTTTTTACAGCCTAACACCAACAAAACCAGCAAATCGTGAAGGCCAAAAATAAAAACACTAGTCAGGTAGAACTTAATTGAAGAAGGGTAAATATGGAATTCTTGCCCAAAGCTTATCTCAGGATATGCTCCTTTCTCAGGAAGCCTTATCTGCGGACAAGCTTGTAACCCCAGATTAGGGACCGTTTATTTGATGTTCATCTTTGTATCTCTTGTGAAGAGCGGTATCTTGAGATAGGGACTACTTATCTCGGATAAGGTAAGGAATGCACTTCTGCCTTCCATATGAGCTCAGTTGTTTCTTCGCACCTCATCTCCAAATAAAAATCCGTTTACTATCAGTGATTTGCGAAAACACTACTAAATTAAGATTTTTGCGTGTCTGTAACAAGTTAAGGTATCTTAACATATATCTATCGAACGGCCGCAGCCGAGATGCTGTTCACATGTAGCGCCAAATGTCCTGTTTGTCATTAAGTGGGGATGTCAGATGGATCTGCTGGATGTCGCGAGCAATCACATCAATGTCGTAAACAATTAAAGTGACCAAGGGGGGGGGGGATTCCTAGGGACACCCAAAAAAAATTTGTTTTCGCGCTGGTCGCTTACGCTGTGCGATTTGTGCGCCAAAATTTTGTAATTGTCTGACTTTTACATGCGTTCTTTTCCTACCAAAAATAAAAATCGCCAAAGCCCGTTAATGAGATAATTAGTGGGGGGTACCATGGGCACTAACGGAAGTCATTGAGCATTTATTTTTAAAAACAAGAATAAGAAACCGAGAGAGAACCAAAGCATTTTTTTTTCCTATATAAAGTTACCACATATTTTTCATGAAGTAAACAATTATTATTATAGTAACATTAAAATAATTAACCCTTTAGGTCTGAAACAGAACAATTTCTCAATGTACGTTGCCAAAACAGTTCACTGTAACAAAACTCCTATGGAAAATGACAGTGTATTTTGTGCAACACCAGTAAAATACAGGGACTCCCTAAAACTGCTGGTTTGTCGTTAAAATATAAGAATTTGGGTCTTCTAGAATAGATATCAACAAAAATAAGTTTTCAATACAGGTTTTGATGTAAGCACAAGGCTATTGAATTTTCCGTCTTTTTCCCAATTTTCGCGTGTTTTGAAACAATGTTTTTTACTTACACTGTCATCACAAAAGCATTGGAAAAATCTACAAACACCATTGAAGTTTCCCTGGAATTCTCAACTATTCTATGATCCCTTTCTGAGGGCAAGATCTGAGGTAGTGTTGATCAGCCTTTGCGAAAACCGTTATGGTTCCGTATGAAGAATGGGATCTATGTGAGGAGTGATTCTGTGAGCAGCATGGAGTTGTAGTTGTAGATCTTAGAGCCAGTGGTGATATGTGATTCCTCTGTAGTTAAGGGTTGTCGGAGGTCGTGCCTTTCTTTGGCAGAGACTGAGAATGATGTTGAAAAGGACAGCTGGGTTGTTTCCATGTAGGTGTTTGTTACAAAATTCTAACAGTTTATCATGGAAAAGTGGATTATTCCAGACTACTGCAGGAATGTTGGCGGGACCAGGTGTCTTGTTGTTGTCAGTTTCTTCAGGCAGATATGAAGCTCCTCATAGTGAAAGGTCCAGTCGGATAGGAAGGGTTTTGTGTCTGCTATCTTGTGATTGGAAAAAAGGTTATCAAGGGTAGTGGTATTCTGAACTGGCTTGCAAGTAGAGAAACCAAAGTGTGAAACGCGTGTCGAGCGCGCTCTCAGTTGTTTCACTTGATTCTTATAGGTGTTGTGGCCTTCTTACGGTCAGCTCCCTCAAGGGCCTCCCAGGCAGCACAATGATTGTTTTCAAGATGTAGGGCGGCAAGTGCTTCAGCCTTGGACTTAAACATGATCCTCAAGAACCACATTGTAAGCATCATCATGTGCAGCCTTAGCAGCATCACTGTCTGGCTGGAGTGTATGGTGGATTTAGTACGGTGCTTCTTGGCTCAGACTTCCGTTTTTCTCTGGCTTTGCTGACTTGGTCATTTGAGGCAAGGGCAGTAGTCTTCTTCTTGCTTCTAGGTAGCATCTCCAATGCAATTGCTTTGTTGGCTGAAGTGAGGACATCATATACTGGCGCTGAAGTTCTTGGCGTTGCAAGCTCATAACCAGAGCTGTTGAACCTGTTATGTTACTGCTACAGTATTACTTGCTCACAAAGCTTTGTATCCCCCACTCCAGTCAATTGTTTTCATTGGGATCTCTAGGAGGGGGTTTTCTCTGACGATTAACGTATCTGGCTCTGCAAGAGACAATCTGTGATCAGATTTAACAGCTTTCAAAGTGTTGTAGGATCTTGAGTATTAATGTGTAATCCACTTTCTTCTGCCCAGAATATAGTCAAGTGGACAAGTTCTCCATTGGGCGGCGGTGTGTCCATAGTCTACCTGCTTGATTTGGAATTTGGTATTGGGGGCACAAGGTTAAATTGTTCCATGCAAGTCCGTAAGGTAACATTCCATTTTTTGGACTCGTTGTTGCAAGTGAACAGCGGTCGTCAGGCCAAGCTTAGCGTTGTATATCCAGGGAGTTACAGAAGATTAGGGGCTGGAAACTGTACGTGTGGCAGGGGAAAGTTCATGGTAAAAGTGAGAGACAGTTTCTTCTGGATACTCGTTGTGGGGGCTGTAACAGCAATTGACAGTGGTTCAGGATTGCCCGTCAGAGTAAGCTTCAAGATGCGTCATTAAAAGTTTGACAAGGTATGACACATGACTGGAGAGGCTTTGGTGATAAAAGAAACCCCAACCTCCTGTAGCTGCATTCTCTTGTTATTCCAGGCAAAGGCTTGTAATAAGTGCCATATCAATGGATATTCTCTGTAGTAGAGGTTCATGTGCACAAGGCTGTGTTCTTTGTATGCAGATGACATCGATATCATACAATTGTGCTTCATGTAAAAGTTCTTCTTTCTTGGCTGTTTGTTGACAGGTCGTGGACATAAATGTCGCTATGATTGAAAGCATTTTTGGTCTAACAAATTTGTCCATGCATCTTTGGTCAATATCAGGGGTGGACCGTACCAGTAGGCTTTAGGACCGACCCATCATATGTATTGGTGTAGACCAATGTTGACTCAGGATGCAAGGCTTTTTAAATCAGGGCTTGAACAGGGGCTACTTTGTGAACTATTCATCTTGTCCAATTATAGGCTAAATAGGTAGCGGCGATTCACCAGGTCTCCAGCACCTTTTTCTGTTGGGGAAGGTCCCATAGCCTATGTCTTCACGGTGGACACTCTGCAAGGCAGCAGTTGCCTTTTCTCAGGGATGGTCCCTTAGCCTTTTCGCACCCACGAAACCAACCTAAAAGGCAGCAGGTACTATTTAACCATAGTAGTGGAGGTTGACCGAAGTATATACCTATGGACCTACTTACTCAATAAAGGAGATAGAGGAAAGAGAGAAGGCGTAGTCACAGCACCAGTTGGCCTCACACTGTTTACAAGACAAAAGAGAGGGGAGGATGTGTCTCCATTGTGGAAAAGTCCTGAGACAACTTCCCCAATCTCCTGATGTCGTGTTGGGTTGCACCTTCACCGCCATACTAAGGAATCTGTGTCCTGTACCCCAGATAGGCACATCATTAATTGAGTTGTGCTATCCGAGGATCAAGGCGCCTCTAAATCCTACACTGGGATAAGAAACCTAATATCCCAAACAAGCCCAAGCAAACCTGCCAAACCATCCCAAACATACCCTACAAGTAATAAGACCAAAAGAAATATCTAATAAGGTCAAAAAGTTGGTGATATTTTGTTCATTATTGTCCGTACAGGCACTTACTACAACATGGTAATTGAATTGAGGTTCATATATTTGAACACTGCTGTTTTCTTCATTTTTATCATTTTTTTTGAGTTGCAAGACAAGCAAAATTAACTTGTAAATGATACCAGCCTTATCCTTCACTTTCAGCTCGTTCCTGCAAATTTCATTTTGTTTACTCTTTTGATCGATCACTGATAATGTCTTAAATTGTTTGCTTCATATTTGGAGGGATAACAAAGTTGAAACCCCAAATAACCATGCATTATCTAGGGTTAACAATTAAAGCTGAACTCCAAATAACGCGTTCTTATCTTGAGTTAGATGTGCAACGAGAGATTTTACATAACAGGTGTCCTAATAAAAATGTGAAAATTCTGATATTTGAATAATTGTACGGGTTTCTCTGAAAATATCCACATGTGAAATTATACCGCGGAGAGTGATTCTTTGGTACAAACAATTATGAAATTTCTAATTTACGAGGGAGCAAATACTAAATTCGGCCTATGTTTTATATGGAAATTAACCAAATCAAATCACCAATCCCTTTTGTTTTCACTTTCAAGGCCCATTTCTATAGCCAACTATAAGGTAAGGAAGTATATTGTGGGTTTAGCTATATGAAATCCACTACATATGGCACAATATTGGAATGCCCAAAAATCTCTCATGCACCTTAAGAAATCTTTCTTGAGAAAAACAAAACATGAATATTATACAAACGGTCCTTATATAGAGTAAACAAAGCTTGCTTCTACTGCTGCTTAAACTACAACTACTACTTCTACTACAAGAGCTTACAAGATTCTTACGCAGTAAAAATCAACACCTTTACACAAAAATATGAAATACAAATGCTAACATGATAAACAAATAGTGTCAATCGGTTTTTAAACTCGTTTTGAGGTCAATGTTCTGAGTTTCCAAGGTTAACGCGATACCAAATTCCCTCACACCAACGACACAAAACATTGATCCGCCAGGCCCTGTTGGAAGATCTATGAGATTGCAGACGCGAATATCTTATAGGTCTCGAGTGCGCACGAGGGACGGTATAGCGATTATATTGTAGAGCTAATATAAGCTCTTAAGATGGACTTGAACATGTACAGAAGAATCTTGAAAATTACGCGCTTTTGAATACATAGCCAGTGCATTGATAAGAAAACGGTTGAGCTTCCAAACTTGACGACCAACAGAAATCGATTTTCTAATAGACGGCCTGTGTTAGAGCCTATATGGGTTGCGTAAGAGGTTTGCGCGGCAAATTACGAAAGCGAGGTGTGTCCGGGTTTAGGGGTCAGTGATTGTTATCAGCACCACCGAGCAGGGACAGCGTGTGGTTTTTCACTCCTATATAAATAATGTCGGAACACGAAGTTGCGCAATTGTGAAAATTGAAATTATAATCAGCCTGAGGCCGAAAATTGCCTCGGGATCCCTGTTCCTGCGCAACCTCTATCGCCTGGTGGTGTTGCCAATATAGTTAGATCTGGGTGTAGCTGAGGCTTGGGCAATTTTCCAAACTCATTTTGATAAGTGCTATATCGACCGAAAAGGAGGACGCGGGAGAAGAAGGCGCGTCGTAGGTGAAATCCTTAAAGAAACAGGATCTCCGTTCCGTTTCAAAAGCGAACAGGGCAGTTCGAGTTCAATGAAGAGGTTGTTGACGACGTTGAAGACGTGAAGAAGTTCATTTCTGGGGGAAGGTTCCGCAGCGCAAGAGAAGGTAGAGGAAGTGTTGAATGAAATCTCGACACAAGCGGAATAAGTTTAATCCGGCATAGGGACAGAGTGAAGGAGAGTTAGTGAGTAAATGTTTTCATTTGTTATGTTAAGGAAAATTTGTGGCGCTGTATAGCATGGGTTTGGTGGTGTTATTCTCTACAGTTAACTTATTTCCAATATAAGCTTTTTGCATTAATTTTGAATTTATTAGGTGGGACGTGGTGCCAACAGAATATTAAGTGACGAGTGTTAGCAGACGATTCTAGCGACGAGAAGCGGAAGTCGCCAAAGGCTCAAATCAGGGCAGTGGTTAAATAAGAAGAGGAAATCGGGCAAGTCTGGTTCCAGCGCAGCAAGCTTAATCAACAATGGGCCATCAGAGAGGGCGTGTTGGAATCTCCGTGCTAAATCCTGATTCTAACTTTTTCTGGCCTATAACACACAGTTACTGACACTCGTTGGGCGTTTCTTCCCCCAACGCAAGGAGCTCAGGGCCGAAGCCCTCTGACCTGTGCTTTAAATGCGGGCCGGGCAGGCCACTGGGAGAGAATGTAACCTGGCACGAGCAACGTTGGGGGCAGCAGCAAAGATGGCAGCGCCCAGCAAGTTACGATGGCTGGTAGACATGCTGCGCTTGAATATGAGTATTGTTCAAGAAGAATTTTTTCCGTAATTCCTAAGTTTGTTATGGTTTTGAGCATGTTTTTGGATGGAGTGTGGGGATCGTTTTTCAATGCCGTGAAGTGTTTCATGTGCAATATGCCAGTACGATTGTTTATGTCGTGCGACTGTGGCTGATAGCACTGTAATTATGGTATGTGGTGGAGATCGAAATGAATAGGGCAGGTGCGGATAGTTACGTGCAGTTTTTTACTGTTATCCCGTTTGGCTTATTTCAGTGTATGAAATTTCAGGTTGGCATGTCTAATTTTATATTGTTATTTTTAAATTGATAGGGAAGGTGGCACCAAGAATTGTTCAGCGTGTTGGTGTAGGCAATTCCTCTTCCTGTTACAGAAACGGCTATGGTGGATCAAGACAAGGATGAGCACTACGGTACGATGATAACTTGTATTTCATAATTATTTGAGTACGAACAAGGTGCATCAGAGCCTATAGTGAAGGGACGCGGCCTAAGTCATCTTTTCAAATTTTGGAAGGATAGGTGCTAATTCGGAAGTTATGAATGTTATTCTGCAGGATATAAACTTCCGTCATCGAGCGCCTCCACCTTTCATTCCAGGAACAATAACTCTGCATTGCTTCATTCCACCTTTGTTCTGGAGGCCATTTGGACCCTTTAAAAGCAAAATTTGATTTTCAGATTAGTAGTTCCACCATAATGTTATTAATCCATGTCTGTTTCATTCAGGCATCAGGAAGAAAGATTAATTTTAGATCTTAGATTTATCAATCCATGTTGGGAAAAGGACAAGATTTCTTTTTTGATGATGGAATGTTCTTTACGTTTATTTTCAAAAAGGTGATTTTTTGTTTTCCGTTTGACCTTAAGTCGGGATATCACATATTGATATTTTTCGGAGCATACCAAATATTTAGGTTTATCATGGGTGTGAAGGTACAGTGAAGTATTTTTCTTTTCGTTGTGTTGACGTTTGCATCTTACTGCCCCGTCTTTGTACCAGTGCCTTGAGGCCAATTAGTAAAAATTGGAGAGGTAAGGGATGTGAATGGGTATTATACTTAGATGATGGATGGGGCACCAGGGATAGTACTACGCACAGGATGCGCAGTCATGGCTAAATGATCAAAGATGATCTTTAGTTGAGGGTGGGACGCCCCTCATATTGGTTTCGTCGTTCAGTGCGGAGTTGTTTATATAGTTGTAGCATTTTTTTGTTACTTAACTATTGTTAGGTTCGACCACGCAATTGACCATGACTGTAGGGAGTGATAGAAGGATAGAAGGAGAAGGTATATGATTTGAATCAATATGCAATATATCGGGAAATTGAAAAAACAATATTTCAACATCGCGAAAATCTTAAGTGATTTTGAGAGAATCTTGTTAGCAGAGGAAAGTGTTTTTGAAAGAAGAATAAAATCTGGTAAGTTGTTTGAGCTCAGAGTGTTAACTATTTCGCAAGATGGTTTCAACCACTTCAAGTGGCTAGAGGTTCCTGTTCTCGGCTTCGTAATTGGTTGCAGGGGTGTATTTTTAATAGTGAACTGGCTGAGGCAATCTAGGCATATTTTTTAGGTTTTGCCTATTCTACGGTGTAAATATATTATATATAAACCATGTATTATAATATAGGGAAATAGTGATATTTGAATGGAGAATAGTAGATGTATTGTGAAGAAAGACATTTCTTTGCTGGGGTGTCGCCGTTGCCACCCCCGAAAGCTAAAATGGAAAAAATCGCAACCTTCTCATAGTCGTTTTGTGCGAGATGTCCACCAGTTGAAGAATCGAGAATCCAATATCCCACAATACATTATGTCAAATTGGCCAATAACGCTGTAAGTTTTAGTTTCAAAGCTTGTAACTTCATGATCTGTACATGATGCAGTCTTAAAAAACCTCATCTACTGCGTATGGTATATGGTGGAACTCGATACGCTGATCTAATCTCCAGATAATCACCTAATTTAAGGGCACTTAAAGAACACAAAAGGGCTTCCGTGCTATGTGTTTATTGCGTGCATGATCTACTGACAATGTTTAGGCCTACGGGCTAAACTAATAGAAAAAATAAATATTTGTGTTTGCTGTGGACAAGGTAGTTTTGAACCAAGAAAAAATGTTGTAAATGAGAAGAAATAGCCCAATTTGATATCTTAACATGGACATTAGCCTATTTGTTAAGTATTTGGATGACCATGTTTGTACGTGTAGATTGAAAGTAGTGAGCTGAGAATTACAAAGCTATAACTTATATTGGTCATTTTTAGATATGGGCCTTTTAAGGTCACAAAAACAGTTTGTTTTGCGTCAGTAGTAAAATTGCGACATATCAATTTCCCACCACCCTATTTTCATTACTTTATTCAACTTATTGTGTCATAGTGGACTCATATTGTGATCATTGGTATCAAGTTGATTCTCAATGAAATGAGTAAACTCTAACATCGCGTCCGGCCACCAATATATAGGAATTAGACGCCCAGTAAGGAAATCGGGAGGAGGGGGCAGGGGGGCCGTCGGGACTTCGCGACGGGTGGGCGCCCGTGTGTGTCTGTGTGTGCGAATTTTAGTATTTGGGTTTATGTGTCCGTTTGTGTGTGTAAATTAATGTGACATGAATTACTTTATCGTGAGGGTAATTTTTTTCAATAGTCATTCTATTGTTTTTAATTAACAGTTATTTCACATAATTAAAAAGAAATTTATGCATTCTTAATATTTAAAGCCACTCACATTTCAATGATTTCCTTTTTTAGAACCTGATTAATTTTTCACTGTACTTCATTATGTACATTTAATATTATCATATTGTTTTTGCCGTTATTCTATGATTGAACAAATAAAGATATGAATTGATGCGATAATTATTTCCAGTCCAACGAAGGGGAAATATATGCTGGTCCCGGAAAAGCGGCACCACAAAAAAATTCTACAAAAGTATCCAGCACCAATTTATTGTTATAATAATTTAATTTTAATTTTAATTCTAAAGAAATGTTTTGCACTATCAGTGATTTGCTAAATCAGGAAATCGCCAAAAAAAAAATTGATTCAACAATCTGGTATTTTCCATGGCTGTGACAAATTCATGTTCTGTATCCTAACATACTCTGCACGTGATAAGACCGACGAACGAACGCAAAGTAATTAAAAAAAAAAAAAAAACAAAATGGCCACAAATTGATATTTCTAGTTCATTACTGTCATGACTGTCCGCACGAGCACGGACATTGCTATATACAACACGTAACTGAATG
Organism: Ophioderma brevispina; assembly: GCA_023653785.1. Lineage (NCBI taxonomy): Eukaryota > Metazoa > Echinodermata > Ophiuroidea > Amphilepidida > Ophiodermatidae > Ophioderma > Ophioderma brevispina. The sequence continues at coordinate 25,729 of JAMKCH010067519.1, read as the reverse complement.
GAGATTCGTATCTGTGACCCTGCTTTTTCTTAATTTTTGCAATTTTTCAGTTGGAAAGATAAGTTATGAGAATAGATTGTACAGACGAATCGTTCACTTTTTAAGCCATTTCTGCGAATTTCAAATATTTTGACCCTTTCGTATGGATCATGATAGTGGCTTAACTCATAAAATCATTTGTTTTAACGTATAGTGCATTCAATGTGGGAGAAAGCGGCAAAATGGCAGACTACTTCTCGTCCCAAATTGGACTCCCTAATTTCATAAACGGATCAATATTTTTATTTTTTCTTTCACTATAGTAATTCTTAGAGCAATATAATATTGCCTTTGCAGAGTTTTGCACGCATTATTCAATGGGAAATGCATTTCTGGATGTACTTGCTCCAGGAGCCCCCCCCCCCCCACACACACATACAAACTAATGTGTGTTAAAAACACGTTTATCCATTTGAGTGGTTTAGAATGGTAAAACTATAGAAGTACAGAAAATGTACTTGCTTTGTCGTCGTTTATCTTTGTCTTGTGTAAATTTGCAGTATTATACGCAGCATTCATTCTAACAAAAATAGGCATAGGTATAAATAAGTATATTTAATTAACAGAGGTCTAAATGATTGGCAAGGTTGGCTAGGTTGGTGTGTGGTCATCAGTGTGTTATATCCCTACATATTCCCAAGCTCTTTAATAACTCACCGAATACACACATTTCCAAGAGTTTTTAATTTAAATTTTCTTTAGAGTACTTTACTGTAATATTTATCTTTTTTGTTGCCGAATGCAGTATGAATATTGCAAATTTACAATATCTTTAATAGTTTACTGTGTCCCGAGACCCGGGTTGAAGTACAATTCAGTCATAAGGGTCTCCTTTTGGTAAAACTTTTGGAATCAAAGCTCAATGTTAGCCAAAGTTTGGCTCCAAATTCCGGCAAATTTCACAAATTTCAGTTCCTAGGGACCCTACCTTTGGGACACAAGTTCCCAAGCCCCAATTTCGGAAATCGGGCCGCACTCCCTCCTGAAAAAAAATTAGGGAGCCATCCTACGGCGCAATCGTCTGCATTTAAACTGTCATTTCACAAAAGCCCCCCCCCCCCCCCTTCCTCGACAAAGGACGCCCGAATAAGGTTCCGAAAGGAACCAAACCAAACCCCAAACCCCTCCGGAAAAAGCGAAAAAGCCGAGGAACGCGAAATTCTAGTTCAAGCTGGTTGGTCGTAAACAAAGAAAAAATCTATTTGGTCACCTATGATTTCTTTGGATTGGCTGGGACTTACATGGGATGCTGTAGAAGGCACTCTATCAGTTACTCAAAGAGGGAGTGTTTGATTTATTAAATTTATGGACGAGTATGCATTCAGACTGTTTACGAGAGTAACTGCCCGACAGTTGGGCTTCCAATTACAGGTAGATAGTTTCTATTTAGCCACCTGTGGTCGGGTCTTTGACTTTGTTGAATCCAGGATTTCTACACCGAGAGTTAACAAGCGCTTTCACTGGGATTATTAATTTTCTATTGGCGGTCTGATAGCAAGTGATGGATGAGATATTCTTTTGGAAGGAGGAGGTATGCCGATTGAATAACCGTGTTATTGTTTTGATTAGTCTTTTACCACAGATTTTGGGTTTTCTTCTCGATTCCGTGATTCGGCTGGGAGCTGGGCAGTTCAGTTGTGGAAAATGTAATTCCACCAGGAATTGGAGGTATATGAATCGGGTAAAAGGCTCTACAATGGCGTCGCACTATAAGAGGCACAAGCACCTCCCTGCCTTGAGGCGTTTGGCCCTCAGTTGAAAGGGAAGGTGGGGTTGAAATCGCATAACACAATCAAGGGGTATGTTTCCATCGTGAATAAAGGAAGTATGGTGAGAGAGACTTCGAGTCTTATGATACATGATCTAGCAATTTTTGTAGATCTCATCACATTCAAACTGTCAAATTCAATGGTTTCCACGGGAATGTTAATTGGGAGGCAATTTCTCACAGCATGCTGAAGATTTTGAATGAGGGGGGGTGTCGGCAAGATTGTTTTAATCTTATGAATGGTATTTGGGGCCCATTTGCAGTAGATCGTTTTGCTGACAATTACAATTTCAACGGCCCGGTTTTTAAATTCCAAGTATTGGTGTCTTTATACTGCCCATGTTGATGCTTTTGCTTTGAGTTGGGTATGAGTTAACATTGGTTAGTGGCCCCCTATTATTTAGTATAGTGAACGATGATCTAGCATTTGAGAGCATCAGGGCTTCAGGAACGCCTCGAGTATTTCCGGCGTTATTTTGTCCCATATTATTTTTCAGCGACTAGCCCCTTTCGGCATATGTTTAAAACACATGAAGATTTAAAGATCCACCAAAATTTAATCTTTGTCAGGAATAAATACTATTCTATATTTGGCACCCCAAGATGACCTAGTCAGTGTTTTTGTGCATAAAGCTGGGTGAGCATTCCTATTTATTTTGAGTAACAATAGCCGCTTGGCTGGGGTAATAAGAAGGCCGCATGGACCAAGGTTTGCATGTGCGCTTGCAGATTGCATTTGCTTGAATGGGGCTGTTATTTTTCCATTGAACTGTGGCGTTGGTTGTATATCGTATTTTTATTTCTCTTTTAGTATTCGCGTATAGAGGTAACCTTGGACTTCGTCCTGAAAGCTTCACGTGCAGTAGACTGTACTAAATACACAGTCGTTTGCCGCAGGCGGGATTGGTTTCCTTTTGCTGGTATTCTGCTCTTCCAGCTGACACATTTCTATATCAGGTACTTTATTGATCTTTATAACAGTACTCTCCGAGTTCCATGCACCGTATTTGAGGGGGCCCTTTTACAGCATCAAGTTGTCATCAGCCTGCAGCCCGTTGTTCTTTCCCAATCCATGGTGATATAATTTTTGGCAGTAGTTGTGGAGCGGAATCAAAAAGGCTTACTGCCCAAACCAGTTTGGTTACAAGGAAGGGAACCGGGTTACACAACCATATATCCTAAGATCCATTCATCTTGAAATATGGCCTGGGATCAATCTTGAAGTGCGTTCGTTTATGTTGCAATGTGCCTGATGCGGATGCTGGTTTTCTCAGAAACAATGAAGTTATCACCTAAGGTTTGGTGATATTGAATTTTGCAATTCTTTTAATGCGTTATTTTCTTCGTCAAGATAAGAACGGACCAGTAATAGACAGAGGGTCTTGGGGTGTTGTCGGTTATAGCGATGAACTGGGTGCATGACCGGGGGGGGGTGTCCCATATGAATGCTCACAAATACATGATTTGGCCCTGCTTCATGTGTTATTCGAGGTCAGGGGATTGTGGTTTGTTTAGTGCTGGTGGGTTAAGTTTTGTATTTCTATTAAGGCTTTAGGGCTGAGGGAAGGGAATCAGTCTCTCTCCTATTCCAGATGCCCGTGAATTGTTCAAAGAAGCATTAGAGGGTGTGGGGTTAACCCCCCCAAAATTGGGGTCATAGCCTGAGGGCTGGAGGGTGCTAGCTGCGATGCAGGGACACATAGGAGTCCCATACAACTCTTAAAGAACATGGCATATGGGTAAGTGAATCTGTCTTCGCAAGTATGGTCTATGTGAAGGAATACTATTAGATAATCAAAAAGAGTTCTCTCTTAGGTTTGGAATTTCGTCATGAAAGTGTCCATTGTATTTTATTGTGCCACTAGACTTTGATTGAGTAAATTAAGCATCTTTTATTTTATGGGAGTTTGTTTTTCTTCTTCACTTTGCTACTGTTTGCATTTTCCAATGTTAGCCTCCCTTTTCTTTTCTTCCGTGAGGGGGACGGGCGGTAGTCCGCCGTGCGCATCCCGCTGATGAACTGTTGCCCTATGATAATTGGTTGTATGTATTGTAGGTTCAGAAGGGGGGTCTATTAGAAAAGAGTTTATTATATCGTTTTAGAGTACGCGTAGTAGATGAATAATCGGATTTTTCTATAACTTGGCCTGGTTTTTTAGAGGCGCCTAGTATGTGTGTTGACGTAAAGGTTTGCGCGGCAAATACTAAAGCCGAGGTGTGCGGGTTAGGGGTGCAGTTATTGTTATCAGCACCACCGGCCATGGCGCGTATGTATCAAGGTATATTATTTGTGATAGAGATTACTTTTGTCAGGGGAAGTTTTCTGGAGATTTTGAATTATGCACAGGTATTTAACAGAAGCAGATTGATGTGAACTTGCATATTTTTTTTCTTATTTATCGGATGATGTTAAGAAGATCTTTGAACAGGTGTTAATAGAGAGTTTTTCAAGTCCCCTCTGGGACCAGATGATCATGTACTGCATGTAGGCAGTTTTCACAAATTACCGTTTGTAAATCCGCCACTGAGCCCAAGTCGAGCAGATCGTGTCCATAAACCCTCCCTGTCAACAGAACCACGTGTATAGTCTCACATCGTTGATCGATTACGCCTGTACAACATAGATCAGTAATGCTTGCTGTCTTTTGCCGTATTGTAGTTTAAACGGTAACGAGATGACGTAGTTTTTTGGGTGTCACGTGTCAGGTACCAGGTCACGTGTAGGTATCAGATATCAGTTTTGCTCTTCTTCGGGGGCGACCGATATATATAAAATCCGACTAAATTAAATCAAGGTCCTTTAACATGACCCTCTCTGCCCAAAGTGCGATATTTTTTCCAAAATGCACACCGTTTATTTTTTTTTTTTTTTTTTAAAAAAACATGGTTCCCGCCCCCCCCCCTAAACCGGTAACAAAAGTTACCTTTGTCCCTTACTGATTCAAACCGACGTACGATACGCTAATCGGTTGCTTTTGGGTTCCACTGTAGGATACCTACTAGGACGCGTCTTTTACCTGAATGGGGTCCCCCGAAGCAAAATAATAAACCAATCAATGCCGTGACGTCATCAGAATCTTTATTTTTTCCAAAATTGGCTTGTTATTTTGCCCAGAATAAAATTTCCTTTTTAAGTGATCAAACATCTGTATATTGTGCTTTAATAATTAAATATTCATTGTACCCCGCATGAATGTAAAAAAGAAGGGTCCATAAGTCTACAAACTGAAAACAACTCAGCCGGCTAATCCCCTTCACCTGGACTGAAATAGCAGACGGATCCCCGTTTAGTTTTAGCAGGCTACCCACTTGCGCGGCGGCCTGCGGGGTTATGCCTTCCATGAGAGTTGAAGATAAAAATCCTTTAAAAAGTGAAAGGGCAACCAGTTGAGAGACCTGTTTTTGTGAATTGTCTTGTAGGGAAACGTTTTACTATATCGGAAACATGCTGTACGTACGGCACCATAGCCGCCATATGTATAGGTCAAACAACTTCCCTGATGTCAATCGCGGTGGCAGACTCTGACGCCGCTAATGCCATGTTTAGATGTCAGTGGTGTTCAGTACGACTGCGGTGCGTAGCGTATGATCGTTATATTAATGAGCTAAGCCTATTGACGTAGGCACCGTTGCTAACATAGTGGTTCTCGCAGAGTCCCATAAGTTGCTTGTAAAAATACCGATCAAAATCGGTTCAATTCATTTTCTCAAAGGTTTTATGTTCAACCCATTTTGATGGATGTTTTTTTGTAATGAGAACAAAAGATTTCTGGCACTCTATACAAAAATATCCATAGAAACCCTTCGTTTTTCGGCGATATTTGAGATTAATTTCCATCTACACGCATTCTCTATGGGCGATTGATAACGTTAGTCTCTCACACGAAGCATAATTAGATTAGTATTTTTCACAGTCTTGTGACCTAACAGACCGTGTAAATTATGTTTTCCACACGCGACCGCCGTACAGTCCGTGGTCCTTTTGAATTTGACCCCATTTGGGGTAGACGGTTTCTATAGACGTCCCAGGCAATGAGGTAATTGCCATTCATGACCGTCAAGCTCCCTTAGTGCACCCCGGCATACAGCGCATTCGAAATTAATTGAATCCTTAGTTGCATCCTTGTGACGTCTATGGTGAAAACTTTACCGATTTTTGGTGTCATTAGAGCATTTCTATGCGAATTAACACTCTGGTTTACCTTTGAGGTAACTCCGAAACTAATAAAGGTCGACTGCAGGCAGCAGAAAGGTTGGTCCTTCTTCCCATGATACATTTTACTCACTACACTGCCCTACTGCCACTTGGAACATACCAGTCATCCCATGTATTAGAGCTGGCCATTATAAATCCGGCCGTTTATGCTCTTAATATATGGGAGCATTGAGTTTTATGGTCATGGATCATCGTAAACTCCATGCAAAAGGTCAAGTAATTTCTCACAACTCAGAGAGATCCATTGAAACCAGGCTTTCATTTGATTTGGTAGGTCAATTTTTCAGCAATTTTTGGGAACCCCAAGTCGGTTTCTTTGGTCATCTCTTTTACAGAATATCATGGCATTACGGTTGACCTTGTGTGTCCTTTGAGGTAACAGGAGAGACCAGATAACTGTTTTTCAGCGCCAAGGGTCGTTGTTGCCATGGTGAATTGTAATAGTGCCTGACAGTTGTTACAGGTGGACAAGGTCCAGTGACAAGCAATGCCTAGCCATCTGGCAATGTCTGCCCCACTGAATTCAATTTGAACTTTGAAAAACATTGGATTTGCAACCTAATTTCCTCGTGTACAAAATGTTTAGTTTCTTTTCAAGATTTTGTTTTGGGAAAATTAATGTGAATAGTACCTATGTAAATTTTTAGTGTATGTAAATTGTGTTGTTTCTTGGAAACTTGAAGTATAGTGGTGGACCTACATGTATGCTCTGTGTGATGTGTACCCAGTGCTTGTCAACAGCAGAATGGCCTCTCACAGCCTGAAACCTGTGATAGTATGGTTCATTTGCAATGCATGATGGGAATTTATTGATTTCTGCTGTGGGTCAGAATGTCATTCTCTACCTTCAAGCTAAAATATCAGCCCATATCAAGAAAACGAAACTTCATAGCCGTACAGGACTCGCCGAACAGACAAATCTCATTTTCTAGTACTTATAAGATAGATGAATGTTACAAACGTATAAAACCCGTTTCTGTACAACCCTTATGGGGCAAAGGACATTTTGCACAACACATAGCAAGGTTCTGCTCTTATTATCCTACTTGTCTCTTAAATTCCATTTTTGTGCAACAATTGTGACTATCCTGTTACCCTATTTAACTTATCCCTTGATCATGGGTTGTTATTTATTCATCATCACCATCCTTCGGCTACGGAGCAGGCGATTACAAGAATTTCTCAATGCACATCTATCTGGCACGTGCGGCTATCGCTCAGCTTGTATTATGCCTTTATCATACCCTAGCACACGTTGGATGCAGGATAAATAAGAAGTGCGTGGACGTCCAGGGTCTCCTTTTGCCATGAGGTTGTGTGTATGTAGAGAGCGGTATCTTATAAGCAGGCTCTCCTTGGCAGACGAGCGAAACTAACTGGCGAGTCTTACCAAGGTGGATAAGAGGAATCAGTGTTACGCCTGAGTTATAAGCTGGTTGTTGAGACACGGGTCTTAGTTTTATGTCCAGATATCTATAGCAAGAGGTAGGGTTTAGCAAATGCGTTGATTTTGCTGTCCATGTAGTGCTGATTAGCAAGCATGATCACAATCCATAGAGTGGATGGTCACACATGGTAATGTTGAATTAACTGACTTTTGAGAGATGGATAATGGGTGGCTGTTCCACAGACGTTTAGCTTCCAGAAGGCCCCACACTCCATGCCAATGCTTTGTGGTCTTTTGTAGGTTCGCTGCAGAGCAGATGCCATTTTGGGGCAAGATATTGAAATCTGTCACAATGGTTGATGGATTCACCCAAGACTTGAAGTGTTGGATGAGGCTGACAATTTGCAGTCATGAACTCTGTCTTGATACGTCCTTATTAGAAGCACAAGGATTTTATGCCTGGCCGCTCCAGCAGTATGGTAGATGGGGTTGTGCCCTCTATGAAAGAGGGATCATCAGCAAAATCAAAGCATTCAAATATTTGGCTGGGATGTGGAGCGGCGAGGGTGTGTGTTACAATTCAGGAGTCACAATCTGATGTGTCCTTCTTCAGTAGAAAGTCTACTATATGGATTGAAACGGAATGGAGCCTAAAACATCAACCATGACGAACTCCACGTGGTGACTTCGAAAGGATTGGAAATGTTTCCGTCGACCATTACTGCACTCTTAGAGTTGTTGTATAGCGAACTTATGGCATTACTAATGCTTCAGGTTTTTCGATAATGCAGCATCACAGCAAATATAACCTTTCTATTGATGGAATCAGGGCCTTTCTTAAAGTACTTATAAAGATGATGGTAAGAGGAAGCTGGTAGTCTGGAAACCTTCCATAATTCTTCTGAGGATATGGATCTTGCTGGGCACAACTTCTTCCAGAACGGATTCCAGCCTGGTTGCTTCTTAAGAGGCATCACATGATCTCCCCTGATTCTGTTTAGAAGGATCTTGTTGTAAACCATGGCTGTAATTGACTCGATGGTTGGTCATCAGACTAAGGTCTCCCTTCTTGGGTAGGGGAGGAACAATGAGCTTGTGGTTCCATTGGCGGGGTTGGAGTGAAGTGGTGAATACGAAGTACAAAAACCATGAACTAACTTAGCCATGGCATCACACTATCTGGAGGCTTCAGATGTAATGGCACTACGTTCAAGTCCTGGCCGGCCTTATTGTTCTTCATTGGGCCATGTCTTAGTAGCGTCTCCTCTAGTGTGGTGGATTGGTGGTGATGGGCAGAATTGAGAAGCCGGTGGAGGGCAGTTCAAATAATACGGAACCGTTGGCTTCTGTGTGAGCAAGGACTGAAAATTCCTTACATCTGCCAAGTAGTCCTTCACGTGGTGTGGGTGCCATCTCTTTTGTGACTGACACTTATCTTCTGTCTTTGCCGGATAGAGTATGGAATGGATTTACGTGTGGTGGTATAATCACCCTTTGAGTCAGCAAGTTTGAGATCTTCCATTTTGGTTTGTAGAGCTGGATCCTCATATGATTGTAACTCTAATTCAGCTGGAGGTAAGCCTGTTCCAAAGTTCTCTGGACTGCTTAGACTGGAAACCAGGTATCTTCTTTGGCTTCATCCACTCTCTGACTTCCAGATGGATTAGTATGTCAGTTTACCACCTCGGCCTGCCACATGTGTCTGCGTGGCCAACAACCTTCTCAGCTACCTTTTTTTCTGCACAGGCATGTTCATTTGTTGGTTTTACCTCTGGGTGTTGGTGCTGAGTATCGTAGCAGGAAGGCTTAAAATCTGGTGGACAATTCCAACTGAAATAGTCTTTGTGGATGTTCTTGTAGTTTTTCCAGTCGAACATTGGTCTTATGAGAGGTTTCCCTCTGATAGTTCTAAGGCGGCAGACGAGCAAAATGCTGACGATTCGGTGGTCGGAGTCTCGTTATTAATGAGTTGTAGGCCTGCAGTTCCTCAAAGAATTAGACCACTTGCTGTTTATTAAGGACGTGGGTACAGCTGGTGCGTTTTGGGGCCCCCCCCCGGATGCATCCATGTCCACTGACGCTGCGGAGGTTGTGGAAATTTCATTGGATGGACGAATTTTATGTTCTTCCACAAGCTCACCATGCTTGCCTCATGGTTTGTTTGTGGTATCATAGAAAACATGGCGGCCTAAAGATGGAATGTGATAGATGATTGTCATTCCAACTATAGCATTGACAGTCTCCAAAAATCAGGTGGAGGATGTTATATGGTTGATTGTTTTAAATGGTTAGAGAGTGTTGCAAAATCATCTTATCATCAAGTCGGTAGCGCACTCAGTGGGGGCATTGACAGAGGTCACTGTAAGTTTGGGGTTACCACGGGAAATGTGGCAGTGATGGATACTGTTGGAAATGGACGTACGCTTTGCCAAACAAACATTGGTAGATAGTCTTGCCTAAGTATACCAACAACCGCCTTGTCTCTGGGTCCGTGGCTGTGCTGAAATTAACAACCAGTTTTTATCAATCAGACCATTTAGCTCTTATGTGGGGTTGGTTGTGATTAGGGGATTGTTCTTGGCTTGCCAACAATATCTACAGCTGCATCGGTACAGCCCATGAATAGCTGGTGGTCCTTTCCCTGCTGGTACAAAGTACGTACATTGTAGGTGGATACAATAAGAGGTTTGAAGGCAGACAGACGACACTTCTCAGGACCATCAGTTCGTGTTGGTGTGCCGAGTTCCTGCTGGCCCGTCATAGAGTCATCAGTTGACGGTCGCCCAGCTGCCTTCGATTGAGTACTTGGTTTCTTTCTTGTAATTTTCGTAATCATGAGTGGTCTGGCAAACTGTACGGATGATCAGCCCTGATATTTATTACTGTGTCATATTATCTATCGTCTTCGTATCATATCAAACATGAATAATGTATATTATCAACAATAATGATAATCATGAATTGTTATTGGCGGGTGCGCGCTGGCCCCCGCTAGCTGAGTATACCCGCCAGATGAGTATACTGGAATGTTTTCAGAACCCAGGTCAAAATTCCGGTTGATCCCAGTTGAAAATTGTTCCATTTTCAGTGACGGAATTACTAACTGGTTTCAACTGATTTTAACTGTTTGTACCATAACTGATCTTAACTGAGTTCAACTGGTCAGTAAAACACCTAGTTGAATATTATTCCATTTTTCGTCATGGAACCAACTGATTCAATTGGATTCAACTGGATATTCAACTGGGATCAACTGGATTTCTATTGGAATTTTGTCTTGGGAAGGCACTGTATTACCTAATTAGTGTCTTGGGCGCTTAAGTCAGTCATTAAGCACGGTCAAGTTACCCAATAATGACTCCTGGATGACCTTTGACCCCGAAATGACCCCTCGAAAACGTGACCACAAAACTTGTACGGCGAAACTCTACCACCATACCAAAACTCATATCCATACGTCAAAGCACGGCCAAGTTACCCAATAACCACCCCTGGATGACCTTTGACCTAAAAATGACCCCTCGAAAACGTGAGCACAAAACCTCGTATGGCGAAGCTCTACCAGCATACCAAAATTCATATCCATACGGCAAAGCACGACCAAGTTACCCATTAACGACCCTTGGATTACCTTTGACCCAATAATGACCCCTCGAAATCGTGACCACAAAACTCGTACGGCGAAACTCTACCACTACACCAAACTCATATCCATACGTCAAAGCACGGCCAAGTTACCCAATAACGACCCCTGGATGACCTTTGACCCCAAAATGACCCCTCGAAAACGTGACTACAAACCTCGTACGTCGGAGCTCTACCACCATACCAAAATTCATATCCGTATTGAAGCGGAATTGAAAATTGCCTTTCAGAGTTTCACTGATTTAATGTTTTACCATGGCAGTCCAGTTTACTATAGGTTGTGTAATTGACAATTGGAATAATTTTGTTTATCTCTCGAGAATTTTAGTTGACGATGTTTAACTGAAGATTTCTTTTTGATGAGCGTGTTATCACCAATCTGCCAAATGCTTTACAAAGGCGCTCATTCGTTTCTTTGTCTCTCCTTTATATATTATAATCGCTTTACTTTCATTCGTTTGATTTAGTTTCAGTCGAATGATTTGTTGTGTGTAAGTATTTGAATAGCACATATAGGTCTGATGAATAAAAGGCTTGACTTAATCGCTTATTTGGATTATAAAATGGGGTTTGGGAGAGAAAGTTTGAAAATTTACTATGATGTGCTCAAGCATCGATGTAGGTGGGTATAAAAATCATCCAAAAATAATAAAAAAAATTTTTCTTCTACCTCTGGCTCATTGAACCTCACATTTACGGCCTGCGTCAAGAAATACCGTCTTTGTGGTCGCGCGTGAAAAGCGCCATCGCGATATAATCAAAAAAAACCTTTTGCGACCAACAATAATCGCGCTGACGAGTCACTTTGCACATAGGTAGTGACACGTACTTGTCGTGTGTAGATAGAAAACATGGTCTTTCATGGCTAGTGTTACTGGGAAAGCACAAGTTATCAAAGCAATGAGGCAGAGATTTGCTGGCCAGGTATCCAATGAAGAGACGATAGAGTGCATGTAGGAAACTGATCAACATAGAATTGTGCGAAATCACCATACCGATCTTTCTGGGAGAAGAAAGTCAGCGCCGACGTGATGAAATATTTCTTTGTTTTAAGGTCACTGTCAGTGACGAACCAACAAATCGCGCCCCTATTTTTTCATCACAATCAGTCCATTTTTTTGCACTTGTTTGTATTGGAATGTTTGTATTAGAGACCCCGGTAAGTGGCTAAGCTTAACACACCGCATTTGTTAAGAAAGGACGATTTTTATGCATTGTGCTTACTAAAAAAAAAAAAAACTAAAGTCGAATCCGACTTTTATTATTCTACAAAAACCGGCGCAAAGGCATCTCTTCAATAACCGCTTTAAATGCGTTGTGTAGTTTTTCACAAAGAAGAGGTAATATACGGTTTCGATATCACCTAACCCAACATCAATTTAGAAGACCAACATGGACATTTTGAAGTTGGAAAACGAACTAATTGGTGGCTTTAAGTAGTGTCGCGTTGTTTATTTCCCCCGATTGAAAAATAATAACACTTCTAACCAATGTGTTAAACATAAGGCACTGTATTTGCTCCATTTAACACCAAAGCCCATTTTCAGTGACGTCCGTAAAATCAACCAAAAGATACTTCACCAAGAACTAGCATGTAGAAAAGACACTATAAACCAATAATCGTACCCTCTTCAGAGAAACTAACCTTAATTGTATTGGTGTTTTAGTATTTTTGAAATGGGCAAATGATGGGGAGCCACTTTTTTTTAAACAATCTGACCAATAAAAATCATAAGTGTCTCTTTAATATGTAATGTGCGGTTTTGTCACATTCGTTGAGTTTTTCTTTGACTTGATTTGTATTTCTTTTTCTCCTTTTTGTAATAAGTAACGATCGACTTATTATAGTGCTTTTCACATAGCGATGTTAATTGCGTTTTACAAAACTCCACAAAGAATATAAACAATAAAACTGTTGTGTGAGGTTGTTCCAGACTCGTAATCTAGAGACAGACCACACACAAATTCTTGGTCCTCTTAAGGGCACGAAATCCGTAGCTTGCCATTGTTGCCACGGTCAACGCAAGACAGCAGAAACATCCTCTTTTATAAACCCCAAAATATAATCAGATTTCGAAAGACTGTAAAGTTCGCACTTGTGTCAAGCTCCGAAGATGTAAATTTTTCTGTTTGCTTTGGTTTTGTTTGAGTTTGCGCGGACTCTGCCAAGGTGCTTGATCTTATTAGAGCAAACATTGTTAACTTTGTCTTTGATTTTTTTTGCCTTTTTGTGTCACGAACTAAGTGTCCTAGATGTACATTCTCATGGTCGATATATGTGTTCTCCACTGTATACTATGCACATCATTTCCAGCACTATACTTAATAATATGTATGGCTGAGGTTGATAACAGAAAATATCGCCCGAGCCTATCAAATATCGGGCGAGTTCGAAGACGAGCCGATATTTTCTTGTCTAGGCGATAGTCTGTATCACCGAAAAAGGCCATCCAATATTATTATTATTGCAAGAAGACTGAATTGACAAAAATATTTTTTAAATGCTCAAACTAATAAAAACACAGGTAGTTTCTTGACGAGTTGCATGACTGAATACCCCGATATTTTTGCGTATTGTGCAGTTGTGGGCGTTACGACGGCGCTTAATCGCCTGTGGTATTGCACAACAGATGCATAATAATTACTCTTACGGGACGTACCCAATTCAACAGTACCTCCGTGGTTCATAAAACACAATTCACAATGAATATTTTTATAAGATTGACTTGACCAGAGTAAATTCAAAACAATGATTTTAATACATAAATTATAATCTGATTCAAAATCTGATTAAACCTTTATTTTTCCAAAGGCAACAAATGTTAAGCAAGTTCGCCACCTTCTGTTTGAGAGGTCTACACCCCGGGTCTACACTCGGTTGAAATTTCTTGTCAACTGTCAAGGAAATATGACTTCAACAAATTTGTGCTTAGCAAATTTCCTTCCCATGATTCAACAAAACATGCTTTAACAAGTTGACATTTCGTTTCCGCAATCCTTTTCGTCGCTAAACATTTTTCTGAGAAATCCCCATGCTGGACCCTGAAAGGTTTTTGACATAGCAATTACACACAATCTATTGTTTCATCAAAAACTCCGTTCCATTTAGAACTAGGTCGCTCTGTCAAATAAGTCCCATGCTTATTGCAACAACCAAGTTTCATATAATTTTTCCAGTTCTCTCCTCACTCCTATTTTATCTGATGAATTTTCATCATGATTTATGCACAAAAAAATATATAAAATTCAGGAGTCTGTCACTTACTAATATACCCAATTCATATCTAACAAACATGCTAGAAGGCCGGCTTTGAATACGAACACCATTTTTGGCGCTGGACCATGAATTAATTATTGTTTGTATTGGCTAAGATAGCAGCATATGCTTGAACCTTAACTTAAGGGCCTGTTTGTTTTAACACTCTTGATATTCTTCATTCCCCACCAAATTACTAGGTTATTACATTCACCACTACGGAGTTGGGACTTTTGTTTGTTTTTTGCTTAGAAGCGGTGGTGGTCGGAGAATAGAATCATAAAAACAGGCAAACTGCAAGGTAGCAGACGGAATAATCATATTGTATTTTGTCGTTTAATTTAGACCAAATATTACTGTATGATGGAAGTGATTATTTCTGCTTGTTTTCTTCCTTCTTGGCTCAATGAATCTAATGGCGACCCGGGTGAGATTGAAGTTTGCGGACACTACTTGATGAACAGAAAGAAAGTTTTCAGGCAATCTTTTCTGATCGCTATATCCCCCACCCACCACCACCACCACCACCACTCCACCATCACCATCACCACCACCACTACAACAGAGAAACATCCAACACCCCACCACCATCAATAATATTTTGAAAGCGGCTGAATAATTAATAGAGTTGTAAAATCGTTTGTTAACCACCTCTTGTAATACATATTCTCACATCCTGTAGTTTGTGATTTTTTGACACTGTGAAACTGAATTTACTACTACTTGGAAGTGCTAATGTATATCACAATGGGTTATACAAGATAATTAAAATCTGGCATCATGCCTGTCAAACATATTCTTTTTTTCTCTACAAAACTTTGTTAAACCAAACACACGGAAATATATGATAAATGCTTCGTTGAGCACAATGGCGGTCATTGCACAATGTACTAAGTTGCAAAGTGTTTAATCATCCATGCATATTATACATCTGTCCGGGGGGCTCCGCCAAGCAAAACAAGGGGGGAAGTGTGGTTTTCTCTGGACAGGGTGATAAAAGACACTACATAATACAAAAACCCAATAAGTTAGACCAAACTTTCCTTGCCCACTCCATATGGTACCACCCCGAAATGTCTTGTGTGGTGCATCTTGGTGACGACGGCAATAATATGCTGCTTTTTAGCCTGAACGTTGTAGCAAGCATGCTTGTAGGGGTACCTCCTTTTCACAAATTAATATTCATATCCGTTGCTATCCCAAACGGAATAAACCGCAATACAAAGGGATACGTTGGGGGGAATGAAATTTCGCTCTAAGAGCGTTCTGAGTGTATAACCAAAGCCAATTTGGTCCAACGTAGTGATAGCATAATAATAATATACGAATAATAATAAAATAATAATTTATTACCTAAAAAACTGGATAACATTAGTGTAAAGTTTCAAAAGTTATAAAACATGTAATTGATTTTTTTGGTTTATTACCGCCCAGCGCCCGATCGCAAATAGCCTCAAAGAACCCAAGAGTTACTGAAATGAAGATTGTGGTGTTTATTAAAAAAAGCTACTATGTTTCTCATTTCCCTGTAAAGGTATGTTTCGTTTGGAGTTTTTGAAGGAAATCCCCCCCCCCCCTTTCAGTCTAATCCCGCATCAATGTATTAGTCTGTCATGGGGCGCACAAATCACAATTTAGCTCTCATATCGAATCGGACTGAATATCCCTGGCAAATCAATCAATCGAGATGAAATTTTTGATAATTAAATATACCAAAACCCCTTAAATTAGTGAGAAGAAACATACCAAAAGATGGCTTGCTTCTTTTATTTGGTACTAAAAGCTGAATTATTTATCTCAATCGTTTGAAAAAAAACTTTATATTAATATGGGAAGGAAGAAGTTATCATAATTGAGGTAATGTACGTTTTTTTTCCGATGTCTGTAATTGTTGGCACTGCACCCTAGACCGCTTAACATTTTTATATTTCACGTGGCCACGTTGCAGCGGTCTTTAAAGTGAGTACACTAACTGAACTAGAAATCTTGCGTTTTTTATCGAAATTTGGTATACAACACTAACTTCAAGAGTATAGAAAAATGACCAGGGTTTTTTTTTTATTTTATGTTTATGAGGAATAGACAAACAGCGTTCTCATAAATCACATGAAAATAACTTAATACAGTTTAAGTCATCATCATTTTCAGGATTGAAATAGATTAATTTAACACTTAAGTGTACCGTTGGTTTCACTTCCGTTAGTGCCCATTGTACCCCCCCCCCGGCCCAGAAAACACACTATATTTAACCAACACTTGCAAAAAAAAAAAAAAAAAAATTGTTTTAGGTCAATCCGTATTTTTTTTTTAGCGGGTGGTGTTGCAAAATACACGTCATTTTTTCCCATAGAGTTGTACAGTACGGTGGGTAAAACAACACGGTCAACGACGATATTTTTTTTTGTTTCAGCACATAAAGGTTAATTAGTTTTAATATTACTATAAGTGTTTACTTACAGAATGTTTTAACATATATCAGCAAAATTGGCTATGGGGTTCTTGGATTTTTAAAATATGTCTCAGAACGACTTCCTTTAGTGCCAAGTGGTGGCATGACGCCCCACTAATTAACTCATTAACGGCTTTGGGGGTTTGGGAATTTGAACTTTTTTTGGTATACAAGAACGCATTTAAAATTCAGACATTACAAAATAAATCAACAAAAATCACAAGAACGCTAAGCGGGGCCAACGAGAAAATAAATTTTGGGGTCCATAGGAACCCCTCCGGTCATGTAGTGGTAGAAAATTGAAAATAGAAATTAACCTTATTCCAAAAAGTGAGGAGGGAGGGATACGAATGTGTAAGATCCGTAAAACATAATGTATACTCCAGAATATTGGTAGAATACTTTACTATTAACAAAGAAATGTCGGTATAAACTCCTTTGGTTAGACCTCATAAATTTCCAAATGGACCATGCCAACCTCGCACGATTTGGGGAGAAAAACGGGTAAAACCCAGGCTGCATAATATATGCTCCTCAAAAAAATGCCCCAGTTTATCTTGCTAGGCCTGTATCAATATTAGCCTGGGAGCTAAGCAGAATGTCCACATCTGAAAGGATTAAGCTGAGACCTATTTCTTTTCTTGTGCAAACAATTTTAATTTGTAATAGTACAAAGATGAATTTCAGACCTCTGTTTTTTTCTGTAATAATAAAAGGTAGGGAATCTATGGAGTGTCCCTAATCTATACGAATTCATTACATGTCACACGAAAATATGAATGACTTGAAATATCTCGTTACAACTTTTCATTTATATCCACTGCTACTATCAACACTGTCTTGAGCTAAATGAAAAGGCCTGTTTTATCCAGAAGCCTTATGTACAGCATCAAAGGACGGAACTGAAAAGCGTGGCAACATATAAGATATCAAGTA
The DNA here is from genome assembly GCA_023653785.1 of Ophioderma brevispina. NCBI lineage: Eukaryota > Metazoa > Echinodermata > Ophiuroidea > Amphilepidida > Ophiodermatidae > Ophioderma > Ophioderma brevispina. The sequence continues at coordinate 8,033 of JAMKCH010067519.1, read as the reverse complement.
TAACCCGTATTCATATGACGTCAGCCACCAACATTTTGGTGGACAAGATGCATACATACATTCCAGGACTACATCATATGCTGTCAATCGCTCCATGTGTGTGTAGCGATTGCACAGGATATCATTGACGGTGAATGTATTGTAGTACGGAATGCGTCTAGCTTGTCCACCAACATGGCTGGCTAGTGAAGACGGTCGAGAGTCTTTGCGGGTTTTTTTTGTGTTGGACCGGGGGGAGAGTATGCTTGTAGTATGTCAAAGGGGTGTCAAAGTAGCTGTTATCAGTAATATCACAATACACGACAAAAAAAAAAACCCACACAAGGAATTTAGTAAGGGAATTCGTCGTGTGTCGTTAGGGCTATACATTTGTTTGCATAAGTCAAGATATAACTCTACCCTATCACAGTGACAAATGGCGTGCAAGCAATTCAAGTATTCCTGTGACCTAATCATTGCAGGAAATGACAGAAACCCATAGCCAGGCATAAATAGCACATAAAATTAAAAAAAAAAAAAAAAAAGGGTAAATTACAGTCAATCACACAGATCAAGCAAACTATTGTTTGACACCGTACGAACCTAAAACAAAGCTCGCACGCTTTCATAGAGAAAAACAATTGAAGCGCATTTACACCAACTCACACAGAAAATTCAATATTAGACCGTCTGATAAGGACCCCTGAAACGTGATTCTTAACTGCAGCGGTGTGGTGCTTTAAGAAGGGACGGGGGTTAAAGACAAGATGTACACGGGGTTAATTTTCAATTTTGTCTAGGTTCTTTGTCTAAACCAATAAAAGATTCAAAACGGTAATAGCCTGTACTCTCTGAAGGCTTGAGTTTTGGAGGTCTAGGCTAAAAACAGCCAAAAAAAAAATCCAATAAAAAGGGTATTGCGTTGTCAGTGGGTCAAGTTTTAAAAATGTTGGCTATGATTAGATAAAATAGTGCAAAGTATTGATTGCGCTCATAGGATTAAATAAGGAAGATTTTTAGTATCTGTAATGCTGGCTTACCAAAGAGTGGAATCACGGCGGCGGAAGATTTTCAAAGTGGAGCGGTCACTTGGCACTTTATCAGAGCAATGTTCAATATGTACTATGTTTTGATCGGCAGCTATGATAGCCATTTTTGTAAAATGAGGGGGCCAGCTTTCACTTTCGAAGTGGAGGTGCCAGACAGACCCCCCCCCCCGCGGGCGTCCATCCCGGTTCAGCCCCGCTGGGGGAAACAAGGTCACACCCCGCCCCCCCCCATTGATACATGCACCTAAGAATCTTTGGTGTCACCCTACATTTGGTACTACGCATTTTATGTTTAAACAATTGTCATGGTTAAAGGGACATAAGGGCATGAAACAAAATTGACATAAATGAAATGGACTCATTATTGAAATCACTTCCCAAATTTTAAAACAATTTGGATGTTACGTTCTGTAAAACCATGAGTTCGTGGCAGTTTGTGGCAGTTTGTGCCATGGAAAATCAGGTGTTTTTGGCATCCTGCCAGAATTTTACAGTGTAATTTACAGTGTTTTTGGATACATTCAAAAGATCCAGATCAGGATTCAGACAGTTGAACTGAGGACTGCATGCTTTTGGCAAGTAAGAAATGCAGCAGTAAATGTCATCATCCTTAGAGTTGATAAGTGAGCTTACGAGGAAAACATAATAGTTACTTTCTTTCCTTTTTTCAAAATGTTTTGGAATTGGTTTCAATAAGGTCCATTTCATGACACTTTTTTGTAACTCCTGTGGGAGTCTTTTTAGTGCAGTCACTGATGACTTTCATACGTGGTATGCGTTATACATTGAACAATGGGTCTTTTGTGGGGATGGATGGGGTACCATATGAGGGATGCAAATCGTCATTCAGGGGTCACTCAAAGTCATATATATTGCTGTAGATACACCTTTGGTTGACACTTTTTCAGAAAACTTTCTGTAGCTTTTAGTACAGTTATGGATTACTGTGTCTGTGTATCTATGGTGCTTTATACATTGAGACAAGGGGTCTTATGTGGGGTAGATGCGGAAGTCAAGCCGTTCAGGGTGGGTGTGGCGAGTGGGAGTTTCATTAGAAGCGTCAGGCACTTATTATTTCACCCCATAACGGACACCTTTTGGGAAGGGGGGTGGCGGGATGTTCTTTTTTTAAAAAGACATCCCGCTGCTATTCTAAAAATCCAAAAAAATGTGAATATGTATCACAAGGAGTAATAAGTACTGGTTTGTCTTGATGACACATCAACACACAAATTTGTGAAAGAGACACGAGGTCAGTTCCCAGAATCTGTTGCGCCTCAATTGTTTGGGGCGTTTTTTTAATATTTAGAATGCTACTATGTAAATCAATCACGCGGTTTTCATTTCGCTTGGTTGTTTGCCAAATAAACTTTTCAAAACGTCCATCCAGGTAGGGTTTTAGGCAAATTGTGCAATTTCGAGAATAGCTATCTCAAAATCTCTCGTTGTCCCTTATATAACTCTTGTACTCCTCCTTGGATAGCTTTACGACAAAAAACAGCTTCTATTTGTTTTGTCCCTATAACATTCAATTCCTTGTGATCTTGTAGGTTCAAAATCACAGGGATCCTATCTACCCAAAAAATGAAGTTAACGCAAATTATCCCCCAAAATATACTAACGAACCTTTTTCTTCTTAAAAAAAACTATTTTGAAGGTTATCAACACGAAACACAAACGAAAGGACTTTGTAATTAGCATGCGCGCCACCCAATCTGAACCATCACGATGACTATATACCCAAACTGACAATTACCTCGGCACTCGATATTCCAGCCACCATCAATATACCTTTCCACATCTTCCAGATACACCCGATCTGCAAGCGCATGTTGACTCGTAAAAAAAAAAAAAGCACATTTTGTTGATGTTGATCTCCCACGTGAAGTTTATAATCTGGATCCAAGTACAGACAAACATAAGGCACGGTAGTATCCAAGCGATAACACATTTCGTGTGTTCGCATGTCCTTAACAGAGATGGGGCCACATTTAGTCTAGCTTTTCATTCTACCAGTTTCTGCACCGGCCTAGAATACTTTTTACTTGATTGGCCTTCGAGTGAACTATGCGGCAGAGTTTGTGATAACAAGCTTTTTAACAGAAACAATTATTCGCCAAATTTTGACCACATCTCCAGCCAGCCTATCACGACACCTCTGGAACTACATTAAATACTAGCATACAATTACAAGCCATAAATCAACTGGTCTCAATTTCACAGGAAGTCGCATATGGTCCTCAACAAACCGATTTCTATAACATATGATGCGCATGGCCGCCACGATCCTCTTCATCCGACAGCATCTTGCGATTACGTAGTTTTAGTTTCGAATTTAATTCCCTTGAGATAATGGGGTTACAAATCCAATTCCCATTGCCCATTATGGGTAGAATCCCAGGGGTACGTAATCCAAGTGGTTGCAGCTCTGAATGAAAACCGGTCGTAATAGGCGACGCAAAAGATGGCTCCAATATGCTAAATTCTGGTGATTTTACGCTGAAAGCATTGAGACGCAACACTTCAGAGCCGTGATAGCAGGACCAAAGTATATCGGGTGGCCCAATCGCCAAAAGTCACTCACGTGACAATATGGATCCTTTTATGATGATAATCCCACCTTTTGAACAAATACGAGCGACTTTAATATCGTTTGTGTTACGGACTTTTTACACCATACCAAATCAAGACAAACTATTTATCGTTTCTAACGGAATGTAAACAAGAGGGACGCCGACGTGACGACGAGACGGATTGCTCTTTGACGGAGTGCACTGCTGAAGGTTGGGAAAAAATGAGCGATGCAGAGTCAAATACCTGTGTTGCTCAGAACAGAGTTACACCATCAAGCCGTCCACAGGCATCTCTCACGAGACATATGATACACTATTGAAAAGCCATTCTGTATGTTTCGGTGGTGATGGTGTAGCTACGGACAGACGCTTGGTTTTGAACTCGACAAAGTCGCGGTGTTACTTATTTTGACGAGGTGACGCATTCCACGAAAGAAATTTGGTTGTCGACTTACCCGTGAACCAGGAGCTCTATTTAAAATACATATTGATTTTCTCTTTTATGGTAACCACGAAAAAAAGAATAAGTAAGCGATTATGGAAACAGATTTTATGAAATTTTATGACAATAGCAAGACTAACAGGACGAGTCCTTAAAAAGGACAATCTTCTGCATTTTAGTGCACAATTTGTGAAATGAAACAACAAATTGAGTTTGTAAAACACTATTGCAGAAATACTATGCAGGCAGCAATATAATGATCAACCTTTATTGTGAAACAAAAGACCATTCCGTTTCCATTGTTACTTTTTCTGATACACCTGTATTATTTTGAAGTTAGTAGAACCGTGCATTGCATGGACACCAAGCTTCAGGTTACCATACTTCCCTTTTAAAAGGAACTTCTATACAGATGCAAAGGCCAATATCAGCTATTGTGTAGTAATATCCGTCATACATGCTGTACAAAAGTTGTGACCTGTTACCACACATGCAATATTAGGTTCTGCTAATGAAATAGCTTCCATAGATTATAAGTGTTTAAAATATACATAAAACAATGTAATTCTGTACCACAACTGTATATTATAACATTGGAGTATTATTTGGATATAAATTGGTACAAGAAGTCATTCTACAGTTTAATTTGTCACGCAAAATTTGCATCTGACCCAACCAATCAGAAAAAAACTGTTACATAGTACCTTTAGGTTAGGACTAGTCTCATTAGTGCCAGCAGGGAATGTCACTATCACTAGAGGTGCAACAGTATAGGGTATGTATATCACTGACAATGGCCATACATGGAAATATGAGATCTGAACTAATGCCAGTATCAGTAGTAACAGCTGAGAAGTGTACACAATGAATGGGCTGTACACAAACAATAAAAGACTGCAGTACCACTGCTATGAGGGTTTGGCTCAGATTCAGGATAATCTTCTGCCTGGCGAAGAAGAATAATATACCTGAAAAACAAAGGGGTCAGAAAACAGGTCATAATTTTTGGTTGTGGCATCATTGGTGTGATACCTATAACATATCATTTAATAACGATTGACGCGGATTTATACTAATAACGGCTGTCCTATGAAATATTCTCCTCCCAAATGGCCCATCCCAAAAATAAAGCATACGGCAACCATTCTTGCTAAACACATGGTAAATAGCACTGAAAGATAGCTGCCCTGTGCTTTATTCTGTAGGGTGGAACTATTTGAGGATATTGCGTAACACGGCAGTATAACAGTTAAAAATGATTACCTTCCACTATTCCGCAGGGAAAATTACTTGTGCATCCATTTCTGCCAACTTCAAAATGCTCATTCTCTTTAAATTCCATGCCATTCTAAATTACAACTCTTTTGGCTCCCCCTTTTTTTAGAAAAAGTGCTAACAGTTTGTGGATGTTTACACCCATATTTTATTTTTTTCTTTGTCAGCCACTAGCTTTTCTGTGTTAGATATATTGTCTGTACTTATATCAACATGTAATCTCTGTTCGTGGTTTCTTCAGCTTGCGCAAAGATGTTGTCGATTGTGTCAGTTCGTGAGCCAATTATGAATGGGTCATTTAAAAATATATTTATATATAGACAATCTGTATATGCATTAATCTTGACTTAACAGTGAGTCTAAAATTGTTAAAATTAGTGGTTTGTGAATCGGGGAGTATCAGAGGAGCCGTGTCGCTGACGGCTTTTCCAGGCTGACGATCCGCGTCGTCCATCGGGGAAAACAGGGAAAAAAGAGTCAGAGGGGAAAAAGTGTGAGAGGAGAAAGTGGGGAAAGGAAGAAAGGGACGGGGAAGGGAACAAGGAGGTGGGGGAGAAGAAGATGCAAGCCATCTTGTGGATAACGAGCAATAGCTTAAACGAGCCTACAAATGAGAATTAATCAACAAAATTAGAGACATAAAAAAAGGCCCTCCTTTATTATCACGCACCGGTAGCTAAACCCCAAGGCTATATTACGGCAGCCGTATTGGTCTTGTTCTAATAAGCAGTCGTGTGTGTGTGTGTGTTTGTGTGTGTGTGTGTGTGTGTGTGTGAGTCCTTTTTATTTCATTTAATAATTTTATTGTAGAGTTGAAGATGTAAACCCATTATCGAAGGGCGGCTCAATAAAATATTCCAGTACATAAGCGTTACCAGCTTGAGTATGGTAAAAAACGGCCGTGTATATAGCCCTTTGCATTTTTATCGAGGTTTAACATTTTAATGTATTTTCACTACAGTTGATATCACAGCTGCCCTGATAATATTACCCAAAATACGATCCTGGTCTTCATATGCAATAGTAAACTGGCCACCAGTGATAGCAAATGACATTACCGCTTTCTTGACGTCACATGTGATTACCAAAATGGCGGGAATTTCGCCATTAAAACCACTATGTTAGGTGTAAAGTTGAAGAACTCGGACACCTACGGGCAGGCTGCCTCCTTCAAATAAAAAGTTGAAGGTGGCGTATCGAGTTACGATTTAGATTATATTCTGGTTGTTTTCAGATGTGACTCTCCTATGAACTTAAACAGATTTATATCCTAAAATGATACTCAAGTGACATGTTTAAGTTATTCATTATGTTATAATGAGCCTTTTATTATTTATATTAAATTTATATTCTCCTTTGTTCTTCACTTCATATGCATAAATTAATATTCTAACAAAAAGGGAATTTCGCCTTAAATGCTAGATTAGTCATTAACGAACAATAAGATAATAAAATGATAATAATAATAATAATTTTTAAATGATGATTAAGGGGATTGAATTATTCATCAGCTAATAATGAACTCATTATAATTTTTTAAATTACTATTTCCATATCCTTTGCTATCCAAAACGGAATAAACGTATACTGTGGGGGGGGGGGGGACGATGGGGGGGGGGGGGCGAAATTCCCCCCCGTCTTAGTTAGTGCATAACAATAGCCATTTTTCCTTAACCCACTCATAAGCTATATTGATTCGAATTACTTGCAAAACGTGATGATGCATTGCACATGCAGATACCTTAAAAAGCCACCAATTTGTTTCTTTTCTTTTTACAGATAGCGAAGTTCCGGTAATTTTGAATTGTCCCGGAATATCCACTCGTTATTCTTTTGAAGGATGAAGAAGTTCCCGTCCAGTGGGAGGAACCATATTGCGAAGATAACCGGAAGAATGTATTTAACATCATTTGTCGAGCCAGGAGACACGTTCACCTTTGGAGAAACAGTGTTTTTACTTACAACGCTACCGACAGGTCAAGATGTCGCGTTCTGTTCTCAAGGTTACAATTATTCCGTAAGTAAATGTAATTAAGTTAAAATACTTTGAAGGCCATGTGGACTACCCCTGGACCATGACTGAACGATGGTTCTGGTTGCATGTTGGAAATTCACTTGTACGCCTCTTAGTATGTCAATTTTGGGCAAAGGTCAGGTTATCATGAGCGTCCGCTTTCAGCTTAAGGTTGGGTGGGTACTAGGTATTATTTGTTAAAGTTTAGAATCAACCAATATCGACGTAATTCCCAATTTACTCAAATTCATCGGTGTATTTTTGGACACCGGTGATATGCTTCAGCGAAAACTCCTAGATACATGTAATGTTTTATTTGCATTTGCTTTCGCCCTTCGAAGTTGAGGTACACTCAGAATATTTTAATTTTTTAAGAAAAAAGATACTAGTGCTGCTGCAAGGTAGTGCGAGGTATCGTCCAGATAAGCTCGTATTTTGTATAAACCCAAGCTATTTTCTATAATATTTTGATGTTGGAGTGTCCACCTCAAGTTATTTTTTGTATACATATTATTAAAGGTCTATGGCCCTATCGCTAATAGCCTCGTCCCCAGAAGCCCGATTTTACCGGAAGTGGTAAACATTTTGGTATCAGAAGAAAGCTACTATTTTTCTCAATTTACCCTAAGAAATATTAGAGCCAAAGAATATTTAGTTGGAAGTTATGAGCGAAATGTGCCCCATTTTGGTCGCCAATATTA
>JAMKCH010067514.1:0-11914 GCA_023653785.1 Ophioderma brevispina | reverse complement strand
TAAAGGGCCGCGCAGAGATTTAAAATAAAAAAAAAATGTGTTTCATAATAAAATAGAAATCAAAGAACTAGGGATAGTCACCCCAAACCTGCCAATTCCAAAGCTAGCACCACAAAAAAAAATTCAGGCGATGCGGAATTTGGAATTTGATAACCAACGTGAGATTTCTACACGGGAGGACTAGTATGTGCATACGTATTTCCACACATGATTGACTGAATGGGCAAGCATTATACACATGCAAAAAAAGTGTATTTTGCCTGAAAAATTGAGAGCGCCCGCAGCGGGAAATCTCTGAGCCAGCCTTTGTGGGAAATCATGTACAACACATAAATAAAACCACTGACAAAAATTTAAGTTGAGTAATAACTTGGAGGTGCATGTTCCGATTTGTGATTCACTTGTACAACAAACCACCCCCAAACAGTAGTATAGAAAACCCATGCCACTACCGCACAAAATTTGAAGGAAGCCGATAAAAAACACAGATTATGAACTATGTCACAATCTAACGAAAAAAAAAACAATTTGTAGGCCGAAACCACGGGACGACAGTGAGAAAAAAAACAATATATAAATTGTTTACGGCCCCCCCAATAATCGGTAACCAAAGTGAACCACGCGGGCTGTCCGGGTAGAGAGCCCCAAACAGATCGGAAACATACACCTTTAAGGAATTGGAATTCGACAATGAAGAAAATACTCAAACACATATATTCATAGAATCTTACAGCACCCATCAGCGGTTTCTTCCAAATGTAAACAAAGAGCGCACGCCCCCCCCCTCTTTCATAAAAAAAAATTTTTGCACGTTGAATATGGAAAACGGTTTGTTGTAGCAAAAACCCCTGTATTTGCTAAAGGCCTCACCGCGCCGTATTTTTCCAGGAAATAACGGACCGTCTGCATATTACCGAATAAAACGACCCCTATTAGCCGTTCAAAAACAGCCGCAAATCGCATCACCAAGACACTTCAAAATGAATCCACATTACAAAGCACTATTCAATACCGTGCTAAATATTGATGGTTACCCACAAAAACGGCGGTTTTTTTTTACAGTTAAAAAAAAAAAAAAAAAAATTGACTGACAGGGCTTTAAATGTCTGATGTTTGTTCCACAACTATAACACAGCATTAAGCCATATCACGGAGAACAGCCACAAGGGAAACAAATGAATTGCAGGTTATTTGGGAACGTACAATTTATTGTCTATGAATAACTTCACCTCTGTTCCAACTGTCTTGCTGACTGCCCTATTAAACGCTGCGATTTGCTGTCTCTTAAGCGGCACAAGACCTGTTGCTCTGCATCTGCATCTTCTGGGGCGGTGTGGAGAAATTCAAAATTTGGGAAGTGGCATTCTTCAGGCGTGGGGGCATGTGGAGCACAGAATCCACGATCCTTCATCTGGACAAATTGTGACAATGATTTAGGGGGGGATCAGGTTAGATTTGTATTGCGCTTTGAGGGAGGCGGGGTGGGCAGTTCAGTTAGCAAAGATCATGGTATCAGCCTTTTCATGTTTCAGCTATCCTTCAAGAAAGTTGCGATGACTAATCAAGTCTTCATTTCAGCTCTTGTTAAATTCCATAAACAAGCAGATTGGACTTCTTGCTGTATAATTCTGCCTCTAATCGTGCTTTCTCAGCACCTCGATTTCATTGGTGCGTTTTTTACGAAGTTCAGGGATGGTCTCTTCTTTCACATCACGAACCTCGTTATCAACAAAGTCTAGCTGAGTTTCAGATCCGTTAGTCATCTTGATGTCAGTCATTTCAGCGGCAGACATGAATTTGCTTTGCGAAATCGTGGCAAAATTCTGTTTGTTTTCTTGTCTATTGTGTCAAGCAAGAGCTTTCAGTTGGGATCCATTATGATAACAGATATACAGTACTTAATAATCAGCAAGGCATAGGATATGTGGGCGGGAGTGGAGAACAGTATGAGAAGGCAATAAAATACGGTCACGAGTCAGCCGAAGAGGGTCATAACAAGTCGAAGTGTAGCACACCAGCTCACACCGTAGACAGAGGGAGTTGAATTTGGCGGGTGTGTTAAACAGTCAGTCAATCGCAAAACAAATGCAGCCAAAAAAAACTTAAGAACGAGAGGCTCTAAAAATCATACCAGTTAGATGATGATGGTCTTTAGAGTTCCATAGTATTATGCTGTACACTAAAACTAATGGGAGGCACATCAGTCAAAAAATATGCTGGTCCGACACGACAACACGAAGTTATACTTGTTCAGTGTCCATTTTATGATTCAAAACAATACGTTTGACTCATTGTTTTCAATGTTGGTGTTACCTTTCTAGGGCCCCCGGGGATTCTGGGTGGTATTGCTAGAAGAGAACTGTACTGGAAATTCCCAACTGGTCGATGACTTGTTGGAACAACCCTGACATGAAATTTGGCCTGATCAGACTTGAATTGATTTGGAAGGGCCTACTAGGTGAAAAACTTTGTTATAGCTTTCACTATTTCTGTGCCCTATATTATCACGGGTCTAGCTCAGGGAATTTGTGGAAGGACACATGATGGTCAGTAAATACTGATTTCCTGACGTGGTCTTTGGAAGTGGTTCAGACGCAATCTATTACACCCTACTAACGGCTCATCAAATGTGGTAGTGGTTTGCAAGGGAGCAGTAGGAATTTCTATTGGGCTTGCCACAATTTGCCATGTGTGACAAGTCTTAACAATACTCAGACACATCTTTTCTGAGTTTACAGGCACCAAAACAGACTCCTAATTCTGGTCATGTGTTTTTCACACATAAGTGTCCTGCCATGGGAATATCCTGGGCTATGTCTATCACTTCCCTATGATATACCTTTGGCATTACCTATTTGAGCACAACCTTCCATTCTTCGTCTACAAGTGCATCGGGTGGTCGCCATTGTCTCATGAGGACACCATTTGCTTGTAGAACATACAGGCAATTTGCTCGGCTTCATGTTGCGACAATTGCCCTCTCACCTAATTTCTAAGTTGCGGGTCCAGGTCACTGTCAGTGCGTAACCAGACCTTACAAATTGGGGGGGTGAAGGGGTGCCAAGACTTTTTGATGGCGCAAATTTGGGTCCTTCTCCAATAGGACACTGTACAAAAGGTCGTTCATTGGGGCGGAAGTGGGGGCAAGGGTTTTTTGGGGGGGCTCTCGCCCCCCTCCCCCCCACCCCCCCCCGCTGGTTACGACACGGTCACTGTGCTGCGCATTTACCAGTGTCATGGCTTTAAAGGGTTCTTTACAGTCCCTAACTCTATCATGCTCAGCGGCTGGATGTTACATTGTTACAAAGTCTTGTCAATGTTCGTGCTCGGGGCTGGGATTTTCTCACTAACGGGAATTTAGTCTCCCTGAGAGGGGAAGATGACCTCCAAATTCCATTAATTTTGATGGAGCGAAAAGTATCCCCTAAATTTGGGACCAAGTTATCCTCAACGCTCTTCCTATAAGTGTGAGTATTTTGACTCACCAACTGCTCACTGTTTTCCTGCATGTGAGGCTTTTCTGGTCTTGACCTAGTTACTGCACAGGCTGGGAAAATGTCTATTCCTCATCAATTTATCCACTGTACAGGGCACCTGGAAAACTGTGGGATCTGGGAGCACTTACCCTGCAAATCCTTCCTAACACATGGATACCCCTTTTACTGGGGAGTTCTTGTCTAACACCAATTTGGTGACCGTCCAGAAACCAATCTGATTTCAATTCATTTGTGAAGAGGGAATAATACAATCATACCTAGCCCCTGAATCAATCGACATAGTCCTGGGACACTTCTCAATATCAAATGGAAGTCCATCTTCCAATATCATGGACGCGCGCAGCACGGTCCCGCATGCTTCTAATGGGTTTTGGATCTAAACTATCATCTGAAAGTGTCACAAATCCTCCAAAACAAAAAGGCTCTTTTTAAAGTCATCCTTACTTTTTCTGTGTCAATTCCTTTTGTGGGATTTCATGTTTGAAAAAAGAAATGACTTTTGACCTCAAAGTAACTGCACAACCTATGGTTTTGACTCACTTTTGGCTTTATCCATTTTGGGTGGATAGCCACGTATCTCCCAACACTGTGACCTTGTCTGTCCGGCTTCTATACAGTGATTGAATGTTGGAATGTGATTTGGGTACAATCCAATGCTTTTGATTAGCACCATACTTCTTTACTCCCTTTTCATGGGAACCTGACTTGGTTTTCCCCTCCTGAGTGCTACAATGAGCGCTTTGTTTGAAACCGACTTATTGTTGTCTTGTTGTACCTAGTAAATTCTGGCCTAGGCCGATAGTATGGACTTAATTGGTGTTGAAATGTCAAGCATAATCGGAGGCCTTTACGGTGCTCACGCTAAACATGTCAATTTTGTTTTCATCCAGATGTGATATCTGGAATCGGCGGTTGTAGACACTGTTGTTTTGAACTTTCAACTAAACTCCAACTCCCTAAGTGACTAAAATTTTTGCCCGGACTTCTTTTGAGAGAAGCAGCGATCAAACCTTTGTTTCTTGTACTACGGGCAAATTCACAGGGTCTGGTCATAATTTTCGACAAGGCCTGAATTTTTGTCTATATGCTCATGGCACCAATTCATATGGCTTTGAGCACTTGCATTGCTAACTGTCATAAATCACTACATGCGTCTAATGACATGGCCGAATATTTCTCGGGCTTTACAAATGACCAGACGGTGAGCAACAAGGGTCAAGACTCCTTGGGCCATTTCAAGATATTGGCAATTTTATCAAAGTGTAAGAAGTTGTGTCTACTTCTTGTTCCATGAATATTTTGGAACCAGGCGAATTTTTGTAATTGTTTTCGCCGCCTCAAAACCAGAGGGCTTGGAAGAGTGATGAGCTAGCTGTGTTACCATTTTTCTAACTATACTTGAGCTTCAAGATCTTTTTTTCATCGACATTCCTTTTCTTCATTTCCTCTGTTTTGCAATTTATTTCCTTATGTTTCATTTCATTTTGCAATTCCATGTCTTTTTGGTCGCATTCTTTATATGCATTGAATTTGCCACTTTCTTTTTTCTAATTCAATTTCGCATTTCTTTTCTTTTCTCGTTTGTGTGCCACGCTCCCAATTGGTCTTTTTCCAACTTGCATTTATTTCTAATCTCTTTAGTTTTATGCATCACCGTGTGCTCGGTCCAGAACCTCTTCTATCTTTTTCAAACATGAACTATCCCAAACATCTTTCTGGGACCAAATTTTTAAATCAAATTATTTTTTGACGACTTGCTTTCTCATAGCATGTTTTGCTCCAAGTCCTAAATGCTTGGATAGTTTCATTAACTCAGGCTCATCAGCTCATCAAACTTCTCCAAGTTATTTGCCCTATGAACACTTCTGGATCAAAAACTCCATTGTTGATTGAATCTGACAAACACTATACTAATTGAATCAAACTACAAAATAGTAATTAATACACACAAAATCTTTTGTATGCAAATGTGCACAATGTTGGCAATATTATCACCCACTTTTAATGGTGTAAATTACTGAACAGGGAGGCTCAAATTTATCTCAATTCAATTCCCGGACGAGCCCCCAATTTGTTATGACGTCTCTAGACGTCTGAAGGTCAGACCGTTACCTATCAAACACAAATAACTGGCGCCTTGGGCCCCAAGTGATCTAAATTTTATATAATAAAACAGTTTAATGATCTCTTAATGTATGGTTCAAGAATTGGTATGCTCCAAACAAATACATGTACATAAAATTAAAACAAATTAAGAATTATAATTTAACTAGAGTGTGCTCGTGTCCTGTGTTGAAAGCGTTGCAGTTCAATGAAGATTATGTCCTCACAGCGAAGCTCCAAAAAACGGACCATGCGCCACCCAGCTGCACAAGTTCACTAATTTAAAACTCTCAGGATTATTCCATGGGACATCTTCTCGTCCTTGAATGTAACTTTTGTGCCAGCAGTTCAAGACGACAAGGATTTTAAATTAGGTCCCTCGATGATAATAAATTCACAGTATATCCAGTCCAAGGTAATCACCACGATTGATCGTCCACAATTTGGGAATCATACTTTGTTCCCCCAGCAATTTGGTTCAAAACGACACAGTGAAATAAATTAACAGCAACTCTCTGCTCCCATGGAATTATATATCCTGGCACTTTTACAGGGTCTGCTCCTCAAGGCAGGTAAACTAGGCTATTTCTAGTACTTTGTTTATACTAGTGGATGCTGGCAGAGAGAGTTCCTTCCAGTGATAGTATTTAACTTTACTCACAGTAGGATTCACCCTTTCTAACACATCCATTACACATGTCTGATGCATTAAAATAACCTTTCACTAGCTGACCCAATCGGAATTCAGACCCGAATTATTCCACTTCAATATATAACTATATGGGGACTTCCCAGCTCATTGCAATGTTTGAGTCTTTTTTAAAGTATTAACAAGTTGACTCAGTTACGAAGTTTACCATCTTGGGGAATCCCCAATTCCCCTATTGTGCCAATATAACAGGGTGCCAGCCGGCATAAACAACTATAGGGAACCCCCTTTTACTCTTCTTTTATAGTATATACAAAATATTTTCCCGTGAGAAATCTTTTCTCAATAAAATTGAGAGAAAAATAATATTTTAATCAAAATTTGAGGGTAATATATAGTTAGGGGCATGTTGGTTGATTTGAAGTCCCGTGGGATTTCGATGATTAAAGCATCATAACGATTAGATCCCTTAGGAGGTCCCAGAGCACAAGAAAGTTTGAGGGGAATTCCCAGGGGGGTGGCAGATGGAGGCCATCTTGATTTTCCAAAAGGGCCGACATTTGGTATTATTTTTCAATACTTAACTCGAATTGTGAATGTGCTAGGAAGATAGTTTGGTGCGCGAAAAACTCATAGTTAAAAACACCCACAGTTTGTAAGGATTTAAAGGCAGATTAGAAGATGAGCCATTAAGACTGGCAGCATTTTGTTTTTCAAAAATGGCGCCAAATTTACCATGTTATTGGTACCATGGGTCAGCAGTAATATTTCAGTGGGGAAGTTTCATACAAATGTAATTTTGTGGCACAGTCTCATTTAACCTAGTTCAGGTGTATATATGCATCTTTGGATGTGTTGAGAGTTCCAATCAGTAATTCTTCCCATCATTTGTATAATTGGATTTCAAAATATAGTGCCATTTTGACTCTGTAAAAGTCATTTTTTTGGATAACTTATTTCATACTAAAGCTATATAGGAGCATTATGCTAGACCTGGTATGGTGTATTTGGCTTCACGATGCGAAGTGATCAACATGGTCAGGCAGGTATGTTACTCGTACATCTAAGAGCGGTGGTAGAAAATAAGTCTTTTATGATCCGATGGGCCTTCATGAGTCCACTACAACGGTTTTAAAGAATTAGGCACGTGATCAGTAGACTCACGCATTTTTCATTGTCGTCTATGGGAGCTGGATATACACCTTTTCCCTGGGTAAAAAGCCGGGCTTCACGATTAAAACAGAATAAAGCATAGACTAATCGTGCCATGAAGAGGCAATGATGCTATGGTCTTCACCGTTGTCGGTGGGTGTTGAGTTCTCAGATGACTATATCTCCTGCCTCTACACGGTTTTTTAAACGCGAGTGCTTACAATCACGTCACGATTTTTTAAAGGTGACTTGACTCGGGAGTTCCAGATGAGGGCGGCCCTCATTTTTCAAAGAAATCGTTGTTTTTGCCATATATATATGCTTGCCCACTAGACATAATCACTGTGGTGTGAAATAGTAAGGTCAAATCGAAGATCTCATATTGAAAATCACAAACATTGTTAACCAAAATTCCGGAGTCCGGATGGGAAATTTTGGGATACAACAGTTCCTATGGCACTCTACACATACATAACTGTTTATGGCTGACACCGAACAGGCCGCTTCTCTCCACCTTGTGCCTGGGGCATTTTAGGTCACTCTCTTTAGTTATAGTCCCCCCATTTTTTGCATTTTTACTCCCACACCATACAAAATTTGGCCATCGCTGCGTCAGCCTTTAATTGTTTGGGCATGAATCGCAGAGTGATGTCCTGACAAGAGCAAGAAAATGCATTTTATCGAGTGAGATGAATTCTTCTATTACAAACCATTATAAACATGCGAGTAAACTTGTTAAAGAAGATAAACAAAACACTGTCTATGTAATAGAACATCTCAGATTGATTTACCACCACAGTAGAACTTGTAGCGTAGTATTTTGTAGAGTCTATTAAAACTGACCTGTAGGGTAGTTATGAGTGTGGTATTTTAGGTGGATGTGGAGTAGACTATTTGGTATAATAATGAGTATTTAAAAGTGACTGTGGCATGTGTATTTGGTAGAGTCCAACAATAGTTTGCTTATTCAAGAACAAGCGCACTATAATCAATTTGCATGAGTCCTACATCATATATGAGATAAAAGGATTGTTTTTATGGGTTCATTTTAAACAATGTGGGCATGTTAGGTCCACTCTTTCTTGCAATCTTGCATTCATCAGACACGATGAAGCATCCATAAATTTCTGTAGAGAATAGTCCCTTCTTTCCCCATTTGCACCACAAAAATTATTGCACATAAAAGCTTGGCACAATAATATTTCACCAAATGGAATTGCTGCATCTGGAGAAGGCGGCAAAGGATGTCATTTGGCCTGAATTGTTTGCACAAAATCACGCGTATAGTAATGGGGCTGGGGTAACTTCGGATGTGGTACACCATCATTTACCCAAAAATGGCCAGTGGGCCGCATGATAGCTGATAAAAGTGCCTGTTTCTTGCCTTGAGATCCACATAGAGAAATTGAATGTAGGGCTCACAAGCATCCAAGAAGCACACACAAGCTCATTCCATAGGTCTAAATGAGACACAATAAAACTGATGGCCAATCGGTGAAGGAATTTATTCCCCATACAAGAGGTCTTTTACTAGCCATCTGTGCTACCCGGCCAAACCTCTGTATAGATATGTTTTGTCGGCCGGAGTATATAAGAAGAAGACCACATGCCATATTTATGCTCTGGATGCTCATAAGGCTGCATTTCTTCCCCTTTCCTGCACTATCATGGCAATTTTACTGGAGAGATTTGGCTGGCGAAGGGAACTGACGTTGATGACAAATAGTTCCCTTTCACAGCTCGGAGGTGGCAGAAACATCATCCTATTCGCTTTGTCCATTAAAAGTATTTGGGTGTGTCCGTTTGTATTTACCCTTGTACGGGATTCACAATGTCGCATATGTACAGTTTTAATTGTATTGTTTGGACGCTGACGAGACCTTCCATTTCTTGATGTGAGGAATTTTGTTTGGTCGCACCAGTAACAACAAGGACGAAACAGGCACAATTGTATAGTCTGCATCCTACCAGAAGCAGCACTTTACAGCTACCACTGCGATCCACACGTACTATTATACGACGATGATGAGGTAGTCACTACATATCAAAACCAGAGTTACGCGAACAAATTCGACAGATGGGAATTCAGGATGACATTCAAGCTAGTGATGACATTTACCTCCTGCTCCGATGCAATAATTCATTTGGTTAAGTGATTGTGCCAAGTCATGATGTGCCAACAATTAGTGAATGTAAATGGACTGAATTGTACAGAATTTACTGGTGTTCCATCGAGTCTGATGAATTCCAAGTGGACCTAATCCAATGCCCATCCTGGTAGATGAGGATGACAACCATGATTTATAGAGCTGAGACATGTCATGATGTGTGGTAACAAAAATAAACACGAATTAGATTGATGATGAAGCAATTGCCTGATAATCCATATTTGTGGGGCTCAATAACCCATTAAACAACTCCAAGTGTCACTTTAAGAGTTTAAAATACTCAATTGCTGTTTTGTTGGGCACATGGTCTGCTATCTGTCTGTTATGATATAGGGTTTGTGCCAAGTGAATTATAATAGTGAGGCTTGTTTCTTTATAAATCAATATTTGTGGGAATCATACCATAAACAACTAAACAGTGCAGTGTTAGATCTCATGCCAAGGGACTGGAGTACTCCACATCCGCCTAATACACACTCATAGACTACCCTACAGGAAGCATTAAATGTAATTCATACAAATAGACTTTTCTACAGTTCTACAGTGGTGTGAATATGGGTTGTCTATGTACCTTGTGACACAGTTTTTTATCCTGTTTAACTCGTCTTACCAAGGGGTGGCACCTCCGTAAAATTACCTCCGGTGCGTTAAAACGCCAATTGCTTTCGCAAATGATTCCAGGTAATTCGGTTTTCTTCCTTTTTGGTAATTTTAGGCAATGTGTTTCGTAAGTTATCACCTTCAGCCGGGTTAGGGCATGCTGTCAAAGTCAATGTGTGTGTGTGTGGGGGGGGGGGCTTGCTACCCAAGGCTAATTTAATGGTACCACTTTTATGGTGGAATATTCTATTAGTATAGGTCTACAACTTTATGTTCATGTAAAACTATTAATTGCCACCTTTAAAGCTGAAAACCCACATGAAAATGCAATATTCCTACCTTTATAGTGCAAATTGGATTTTTAACCTATTTTGTGGAACATGACAATTTTGCTACTAGCATCGTTTATTACATCATGTGGATGCCAATACTAGGTTTGTTTCATACTTATTTGGTATCAATGGAAAAAGTAGGATCATAGCTACCCACTTGTATCAAAATCATAAGCATGGGGTGGCCAAAACTTGGTACGATAGGGGTACCAAAGTCATACATGCTGCCATTTTTTAAATACACTTTACCATATGGATTGAAAAATCACTTTTTACTCTTACTAAACCGGAAACAGCTTTATATTACATCTTGACTATTAAATGGAGACTGTGTCACCATAATTAAATTTGTGTATTAAACCTCGCCACTAAAAATTACTCTGAAAATGTACCAATAAAACATGGTATTGACGGCCATTTTTAAAAACAAAATGGCGCCAGTTTTACATTCTGCTTTTCTAATCTAGCTTATGCTTTCCGAGAGTTGTAGGTGTTTTAACATTCAGTTTTGGCACCAAAACTAGCTTCCAAGCACATTCACAACTGCGTTATGAATTGAAAAATATACCAAAATGGCGCCATTTTGAAAACCAGATGGCCGCCACCTGCCACCCCTGGGAATCTCCTCAAAACTTTTCTTGTTCTCTGGGACTCTGGGACCTACTTAAGGGATCTAAATAGGTGTGGATGCCTTAATCATTGAAGTCCCACGGGATTCCACAGTCCCATTGACTAACAAAAGTAACGTCAAGTAGCTTGAGATTTTAAAGTGTCAAAGCAGATGCAAAGTGTAATTTAGTTTGTTGTTCATAACCATATTCTTTATTTTCTTCCAGTTCCTTCCAGAAGAAACCCCTTTTTTCCAGTTTCTTCCATTCTCCGGAAGAAATCGGTTTCTTCCGGAAGTTTCCGAACCCCTGCGTGAGGCTCAGGCCTATAAAATGTGGCGCAGCTATACCATAAATCCCCCGTCGCTTCCTGTATCTGGGTTTGTAGAAGTCACAAGTTATCTAACCCTTACGTACCCAGTCCGGCACAACCATACATTTGCAATGGGGGGGGGGGGGGGGCAGGGCAGGGCCGGGCAGAAAGGGTTGCTGAGCATATTGTGAGGGGGAGAAGTGTGTCCTCCATAGACACTGATACAAACGGTCACTTCATGGGGGGGGCTGGCTGGGTGGCAAGGGTTCTGAGCAGAGGGCTGATTCACCACTGCCCTACCTAATGAATAAAAATTAGAGTTAACTATGTAGGTTGACACCCGTGGACCGTCATTGCTTGACCTCGTGCGTGACCAGATTCCCTCAGAGTATAGTCCAATATCAGGTTATATTTCCCACCCACACCCCCACACACCAACCAATACACACCCACCCAAAATCACAATGCGCTTGCATGATATTCCTGATCACT
>JAMKCH010067513.1:0-46520 GCA_023653785.1 Ophioderma brevispina | reverse complement strand
TCCGATGTGATGTGGACCAAATCTGTGTGATTTTTACATAGATATTAAATCTCTCACAACAAAGTACTGAATGTATGGGCCCACGAAATAAGTACAAGGGACAGTATTCTTCACAAGTGCTTTTTTTAAACTGCTGAAAAGGGATGTCTCTTCATTCATGTAGACTTCATTCAGTACTATTTATCTTACATGACGCCTACATTAATCCCATTCTTATATGAGAATTGAAAAAATACAGTTTCACTTTCACAAACACTTCCAAAAAAATCTCATTCCTCACTCAAGCTCAGTTCAATTAATCTATGCCACAGTAAACTGTACTTACAAACTAACTCCTGGTATTGATGTCATATTGGTTTCACATGTAAACATGGGTATTGAAACTTTGAAACAGGAGGATACTTAGAGAAACTTGTGTATACTCCACTTGCTGAAGTTGACAGGACATCACTGTGTATTAGCGGAATATCATTAGGAGTGAGACATGTTGACTTAATATCCTGCTTCTCATGACAAGCTCAAAAAAAAGCAAAAATGATACCAAGCGGAAAACACAACACTGATTATATACTTTACTATTCAGGTCACCAGGAAAAATATAGAGAAACCAGCCCAATGACAGCAATTATGTAACCGAGGCAGGGCCAAAATAAGCAGATAAACGAGTGAAGAAGTAGCAACTGGTGTAAGAAAATGGTAATTTGGTTATGGGTCTCAAAGCAGACCCAAGTATGGAGGTTCAAACAAAATCAATTCTTGTTCGGAATAATTCTTAATCTACAGATGACATAAAGGCCCAAAGTTCATTTTGTCCGTAATTTTTTTTTTTAATTTTCAAAATTGACACATTTTGTGACCATATTCAGAAACAGTATAAAATATGGGTCGGAAGTCCACACAAGGCTAGCAAAAGGTCACTGGGTTTTGGTATGGTTTCCCAAAGGACCATGACTATGTTGGGAAATCTTTCTGTTTTAAACTTCTAATCATTACTTCTGCAATCCCAATGTTTCATAGTTCTGTGTTGAACCCGCAGCGTTCTTTATTAGGTAATCCCCCAGAAATACACATTTGTGCGGTTAAAAGAAAAAAAAGTCACTCCACTTTCTCAATTTTCACCACAGGCATGTGAGTCATGCGTTACAATTCCATTGATCTTGAACTTGCAAACTGTCAAAAAAAACCAATGAAATAAAGAAAAAGTGGAGTCAGCAAAAATAGAGGATACAAGCTATCCACTCAATATTTTGTTGGCCTGCATTACTATAGGCTCTCTATCTTACTAACATGAAATAGGACTCACTTTACTAACAACAGACAAAACAGATCCATGGCGATTTGTGAAATGAGAATAAAATTGGGTATGTAAACAGTAGGCCTATTTCCATTTGTATCAGGGATACAGCAATCAACACTTGCCAATACATTCCTCGAATGTCAAACATTTTGTTGAAATATTTGCAATATTGCAATATAATAGCAATAGTTTGTGAAAGTCAACATTGTAAGTATATAAGGCTAGGTAATTTTATTTCTATACAAAACAATTTTAATAAAATCTGCTTTGATATAATAAACAAGGGTGAGGATGGGAAAATGGCTATTACCATAGTTTTTATGTGGATCCTTTTAGGAAAACTCTGAACGAATTTCGTTAACAAGTTTGATTTTGTTTAATTAATCTACTTTATGAACAAGGTTATTTTTTTTTATGTTTTTACTTTTTGATATTACTTGTAAACTGATTATTTTAGCCGACATTTTGACCATAATAAATTTTGATATAGATCAAAATTCATTAAATGGTGTAGGAACCTTTCCAACAACAGATTTGTGGGTCCTAAAATTCATACATGTTGATGCGCTTTTTGATGATTGTATCAAGCATGTTACCAGTTATTAAAAGGATGGCCAACTCGGTCATGATCGTATTTTCATAAGACGCTTCTGATTTGATGTAAGTTTCATGTTCCTTGTATGATGTAATCAGTCAATTCAGAGGCATGGAAAGAAACAGCTTTAAGTGACAGGAGGAGATTTTGTTAGGATACAAAGTCTCTGAAATTGCACAGGATCGATTGTATACCACCTACAAGGAACGTTCCGAAGGTTATTGGACAAACAAGTACAAAAGAAAACAGCAAACCTTGTTTTGAAATGCCGACTATCGTAATGTCCCCATAGAACACTGTGCTTTGACTTTCTGTCGTGCACGACAGAAAGTACTAAATCCATCATTATTACATAAGACGGCATATTCGGCTTATTCACTCAGGTGAGATCTAATACATTGGAAACGAATTCCAAATATGCCAAAAACCGGGTTTGAAAAAAAATTGGGGGGGGGGCGCGTTTTTTTTTTAAATTGTGCCAGTGCCGCTTTAGCTATGTAATTGTATACAAATATACAGAAGATCTATTTTGATTGGTTACTCAGC
This sequence comes from Ophioderma brevispina, assembly GCA_023653785.1. NCBI lineage: Eukaryota > Metazoa > Echinodermata > Ophiuroidea > Amphilepidida > Ophiodermatidae > Ophioderma > Ophioderma brevispina. The sequence goes on along the minus strand of JAMKCH010067513.1, from coordinate 44,082 downwards.
ACATCATATCATGTTGGCTTTAGAAGGTAATGAGCCAATCAGAGATACTGTAAGAAAACTACTCAATTCCATGGAGTTATGCAAGCTTAAGGGCACCGATGTATACTCCACTTCGCGTCCGCGATATCGCGGCTGCGAAAGAACTTGACCCGAGTTTTTTGGCCTCGGCGAAAGGTAATTTCTATCGCGCGATGGATTTTGAGGCTTCGCGGAGAGTTGCATTTTGTTCACCTCCATCCGCGCCTCTCCGGCCTCGAAAATTCTCTGAATTGGCTGTTCTCGTAGCCCAGGTCGGGCGATGACCTCATTAAAACCAAGCTGAACCTGCTCTTTAAAATCTCCCTATCAGCCCGCTAATCAACAACCAATTCTCATGAAATACACATTAAATGGCCAATTACTTAAAGCTATGGATTCGTGCGACAAAATGTCCCGAGTATATGATCACATCAGGCATGATTATTTTTAAGGATATCGTAAAGACTGTTTTGGCGGTTTAGTACGAAATATTCTATTCTGAGCTCCGCATCCTACATGTGCCATATAGCCAACCCCGTGTATAACGGGTGTACAAATGTAGGTAGGTTAGTATCATCAAACTGGGCATTTAACAATATTTTAAGGATACAAGTCATGTAAATCCGGAAGATGTGCGAAATAATGTAAAACCATACAAAATAGTCCAGAACATGTAAAGAATTCCAAATTTATATTTGCAACATCATCCAACATTACTTGATCAACAGTGGCTAATTTTAAATATACACTTTGACCTAGTATCGTAAATAATGTCGCTCGTCTATTCTAGTTGCTATATCTCATTCGGGAAATCCAACGCTATATCGCCAAAATACAGAACGGCATGTAGATGTTTCCTCTAAATTTGCTGATCACATGGTCAACTGGCAACATTAGTTGTCAATAAAATAATACAGCAACGACTTCCTTGAGATGAGACAGTTATCGCTCGGAGTATACATGACTTTTATCGCGCGGCATTGCGATGTAAAATTTCATCGCGGGATCGCGCGATGAAGCGAAAGTGGATAAACATCGGGCTTTATGCTACTGAGTTGTTTCCATTCAAGACTTTGACTCATTCATGTGGCTGTAAAAGTGGTAATTTTGTGTGGTGGGAATTTTTTTTTGCACTTCAGGCAATTTTTTTAGCAATTTTCACCTGGTTAAATTTGCTTTTTTCAGCTATCCCACATAGACTTGCACACAAAATAAACATTTTATGTGTTCTTAATTTTGTGCTTGCTCAGAAGTGCACGGAAAATGTGAAAATTAATGTAGCAACAAAAATTGTTACTTTTACAGTATTTATTTATTTTCAAAACAAAAAAAAGTTTAAAATTCTTTGATTCAAGCCATACACCCCAGTCGTGCAATTAATTCTTCAGAAATCACAGAAATGAACTCAAGATGACTCCTCAAAATGTTTTAGTAGCAATTAATCAGGTTTAGTAAACTCGGAAGTGAAATACTAAATTACACTCTAACCTCTCCCACCCTGTGCAATGAATAGACTCTGTGACTATTTACAGAGTATCCACAGAACATTTTAATGCCATACAATAATGAGTTGAATATTTCATTACAGTTTGTTCCGAACCAACAGTCATGTAACACATCATTACAAATCCTTTGAACTCATTCACTGGTTTGACTCTGGCCGGATGCATTTGTTTTGAGCGAGCCGCTCAGGGAGAACTTAAATAGTACTTTTTAAATTGTTTTAGGAAGTTTTGTCACAGTTTTCCCTAAAAGTGTTTTAATCTAATTCCTTATAAGATGCACTGTGGTGGTACAACTAGCAAATGATATTAAATACAAAGTGTTAATTTTATCAAGTTTTTTTTAAATTCAAATGTTATTCATTGTGAACGGAAAGTGTCACGTCCAACACTCATTTTTGATTGAAAATTAATTTTTTTTGTCTAAAATCTAACGGGTGTGCAACTTTATTCAGAAGAATAACAGCAACCTTAACGCTGCATTTTGAACATCAACCATACACACAAGAAGCCTAATTACCAAGTGCCATAACTGCATATGGTTGATCAATCCTCATAATTCCATGAATTCAGATGTTACACGCAATTATGCCATATGATCCCGACTAATGAAAAAGTCCCTGAGTCGAGACAGAGACTAATCACTCCCTCCATTGTTTCATCAATTCACCACCACACTGGTACGAGGACATAGGCCTCGTGTAAAGCTGCTTAATAATAGCAGATGTGATCATTGATGTCATCATGTTAGAAGATAAGTGTTGACAATGCATCAAATCCCATGGAAAAAATTTATTACAGTCCAAAGTTGCTCAACAACAAAACTGTTCATTGCGTACAGCTGCATTTATGGTGTAAAATGAGTACAACCCAACTCATCTGTGTTTCTTCTATACAGTCCTTGATTCCACCATGTGTCACTGATTGGAAACTTGGCCAACTGCCACTGAGACATAATAGGAAAACAAATTATACATCCTCTTGGCAATATAATTTTCAAGAGTCTCAAACTCAGCTAATGTGAGTCAAAACAAAATATTTATCTTAAATCAGCAGCCGGTTCTTTGCATACAAAGCTATTTTGTTAACCTCTTGTATCAAATTACTGATTTGATTTCATGCCTCAACATTGCATGGATTACACTGCAAAACTAAGTGCATGTTTGACACACAGGGATGACTATTTTTTAGTTTCACCATAAACCCCAGAAGCTTGTACAGTTTCACCTTCAAACCCAATTACATACTTAATCCGACTCCCATTAATATTACATGCACAGAAGCAAAAACAAACACAATATTCCATTCTTACATTTTAATCAGTTTATAATCAATTCCACAACAAAACACGAAGCAGCAAAAGCATTTCATCTCCTTGTAATAATAGCTAGCATCCCGCGAACGTTATACAACTCAATAAGTCGAGGCTTGCTTCTGCAATAACCTTGTCAAAATATACCCTTGCTGTCCATAGCACATGAATGAGCCTGCTAAAAGGGAAATTCCCCACTGTACCTCCTGGTGTCCATCCTTAAAGACGACTTCCAACATCACCACAGTACTTACAGGAGGGTAATAAATCCAAAGTGGCAGCAAACACTACACTTAATGGTTTCTTTTCAGTCACACCTTCTACACAGCAGAAGAGCTATCTCTGTTACTATCCCAAATGACAACATCAACACCAAATGCTTCCTGTCAAGCTAGCAACACGCCCACCCAAACTGTGTCAAAGACATGTTCATTGGACAACATGCCTTACTAAATTTTCCATGGCACTGTCAAGTGGTAATTTGCATGTGTAATTTTTCGCGCATCTGCAATTTTCAGCATTTTCATTTGTTTTTAAATTTGGGGTTTTTTTTTAAGATTTAAATTGTAATTGCATTTTCCAAAATAAACATTTTCGCGTGTCCTCATTTTTTGGCAACTTGGCTCGAAGTGCGCTAAAGCGTGAAAATTAAAATGTAGCGCGAATTTTCCACTTTTGCATTACTTTCAGCAAGCCATATACTGCAGATGTACAGTATTTTGCACAGCATTAATTCAAAGTACTTTTTTTCCATGAGTCCAGAACACACAGACTTCATTAGGTGGAAAATATTTTGATTAGCTTCATATTTACAGGCTAGATGTATGTAAGTACACCTTCCATATGTAAAAATCAACAAATTATACAATAGTACATACACAATACAATTAAATTAAATAGCTTTTTATCAGTGGCAGGTCGGGCAATATTAAAGTGGATCTTTGTTTTTATTTTTGAGTAAACTGCCTTTTTTGACACGATTCTGTGGTAAATGCCAATTTTCACAAGTCATGCATGCCAAGTAGAGAGTTTTTTAACATTTTTTTGTTTTGTGATAAGAGACATCTTTAAACAACTTTATTCAAGACTCGAATTAACTCTTTGTGACCCGGGTCTCTGTAATTGCAGATAGAAAAATACATCGGTCCTCGACCGCTTGTGTCGCCTTCCGTCGCGTTTGTGAATATAGGCCAACATCACCTTTTGACCTCAGTAAACAAAATGAAGGGTTTCAAGTGAACTCCATAAACCAAGTTTGGTTCAAATTGAACTCCAACTTTTACATTAGTCCATTTTACATTTTCAGCCCCTATTTTACAACTTTGACCTCACATGACCTTTGACCTTGGTATTATGACCTTGTGACATCATCCACACATGGGGAACACATGTTGCACCTATGACTCAGTTTTGGTTCCAATTGAACTTCAACTTTTCTACGATGAGTCAATTTTACATTTTCAGCCTATTTTAACAACGTGACCCTCACATGACCTTGAACCTCATCAACACAATGGGGGATGCCATTGTGCACCTGTGACACAAGATTGGTTTAAATCCATGAAGTATGGGATATAACAAGCAAATGTTAACCCTTTTTCACATCATCAACAACATCATCAACAACACAACAGCAACAACAACTACAGTGGACAAAGTGAGCCCAGTGTCTTTCCTGCCTTAGGGCAGGCGACCAAAACAACAACTACCGTGTGACAAAGTGCTCCCTATTTGTCTTCCTGCCTAGGGCAGGCCGACACAAAAAATGGCAGAAATTGCAGAGTACCAAGCCTGCGAGTTGTCCGTGATAATAAGTTATGCTTTTTAATGGAGTACAGGCTACTTGAGCACAATATAACCTATGGGTGGGTCGTCACCCTACAATTTCCATGTTCATTTTTATACCATGATATATCAAGGACACTGAACCATAACTCAGTGTAGTGGTGACAACTCGTGTACATTCTTCTCTGCAATTTTCTGCAGTTTTTTATTCTGCAAAAATTAAACAGAGACTGCTTTGTGGCAGGTGGGACTGCTTTCCCAAGTCCGTGGTCTTTGTGTTTTTGTATCCACCATATGACCTTGTTGTAGATTACCCCCCTTTCATACTAGTTTGGTATTTTAATTTTTTTCAGGTTAAATCAAATCTTTTGGCGAGATGACCGACAGTTCCATGTCCTCTTTACCAGCTAGCTGTACAAGAACATCTTCAGAAACTACAGGCTACGTACGTAACTAACTCTAGTCTTACCTCGTGTATCTAGTACTATTAACGCCAACAATCTGTAGCAAAAAACCACATCCTGGGCCAGCTCTGATTTATTTTCTAATTCTCCATTGGAATTACTGATCAATGGTCATTCCAACGAGGAAAGACAGCTTTTGGTCTTTTTGTATAAAGGTCAAGGAAAGAATGACAAAAATGGCACTGAGTCAGTGCACTGGAGTGAACTTTGGCACACTGGAAAATCTCTCATTTCCTGCATTTTTGTAAAAGTAGGATAGATAAAACTACTGTACTGACCTGTGTATAGTCCCAACCGTTTTTACCTGAAATTAGCTTGAATTTGGGGTGGATTTTTAATTACCCAACCTAACATAAAACACCCCAACCTAACCCCCCCCTACAAAACAGTGAGCATCAAAATGTTGGCCTTTTCGGAGCCTTAACTATTTCTAGAATTTTAGAGCGGTTAAATTAGGTGTGTGATCAACAAAGACCTGTAAATGAACTGACGGCCTAAACCTTAGTTTGTAAAGAAAAATCACAACAGGAAACACTAAAACAGTAATGATTGTAACAACAATTTGCATGTAATCATATTGATTTCCAGCAAAGACTTATGGGGGGATTTTATAGGACTTCTACTATTTTTCCAATGCTTCAAAACTGGGGAGAATTATAATCGTAACATGGGACTTACTCGGGTCAGTACGGCCTTACTAAGTATAGGCCTATAGGTACTACTAAATGTGCATCTATCAATTTTTTGCTTTGTTCATGGTTCAAAAACTATCGGTTAATTTTGCATTTTATGATATCAGCAGAAAAGTTAATGAATTACTGTACTCCACAGGCTAATGTTGTAATTTATGTCAATTTATAGAGGGAAATAACTCTCATGTGGTTACACAACCACCTGGTCTGGCATGACTTTGGTATAACCTGGAAAAGAATGTCGCAGAGTCAAAATGCCCAAATAAAGTTGAAGTATGAATATATTAAAGGGCATTTCGTGATCCAGTAGCCTCGTCCCCCCAACTTGCCTAAAAACCTGTTGAGATTTTTATATCATCTGAAACCATTAGCCTTAGTAATTCACATGTGCCCAAATATACGTGCAAGTTCGGTCGCATCTGTAATTAAATTTGCAATTTTATATTTTCTCTCCTTAAACGGGACAGAAATTACAGCACAGTAGCCTATGGGACCGTGGGAAAAAGAGCAATTGCTCATAACACAAAACCGAAAAATCGGGATCAGCTCACATTTTGAGAATAAGGTTTTCTCAAGGATATCTAGTGATCAGTGAATAAAACAGAAGGTGACTGAAATCCGAAATGCACCTTAATAACATATTTTCTTTTGCATAAAATATGTAATTAGTTCATCAGATATGCAATAAATGTCACAACAATGGAACGCCCTAGCTAAAGCTTTCAAATGGTGGAGGTTCCCTCTTCGAGCCTCTACAATATTTTTTATCTATAAATTATTTTTTTTAAATATCTCCCAGAATAAACCAAATCAGATGTTAGAGTGGACACACACATATGTCGGTCAATAGATCGATATCTAAAAAATATTAAAACAAGTTTGGGAAGGCTATTGATCACATAAATGCTCAAAAATGATCATGTAGCAACTCTTGTAAATGACTCTTTTTCCAAGTAAAAAACATTGGCAATTGAGCACAAGAACACACCCCTATGTTCAGCAATAAATTTCCACAAATTGATTAATCTTTCATGTAGGATGTTACAAGAAGTCTATTCATAGCAACATTATCTTGAGTAGTGAAGTCTCTATGAAATATAAGCACACACAAGCATAAACAAATTCAAATGAATATGATATTTAATAACATATGGACGACAAGGTATATTCAACTGAAAGACATGTGACATAATACGAGTCTAATCTCACATAAAATCAACAACAAATCGTGTCAAGGCACTGGCATCATTTCCAATGGGCCATTATGAATTTGTTAGGCAAAACCTTTAGCATAACCTTACACCAGGTTTGGTGCAATAAGCCATAAAACCAAGTACAAATAGGTGACACCTTGGGAACAACATACGTGGCCTACACCCTCCATATGCATGAAAGCAAAATAATTAATGGGAAACTAGGCCTATTTAATATTTGAAGGCTATTTGAGAAGAGTACAAATGACAATCTATACTAATAAACATTTGAAGACAGTACAGTAGGGTGAGATCCTGAAGCATACAAGTCCCCTCTTTTTAGTTAAGTTCACTGTACTAATTAATAAAGTTCACACATTTCTAAATATAACCCTTCTGACACAGTACATGTGGACTAGTATTATGTCATCATACATGCCGCCTTTCAGCATGTGTATGTCACATAAGAGTCACATGAAACTGGCCTGAATTGAATGTACATGTACCGCACGCTCTTTTCAAACACAACCCTGATGCGGATGTCCCAATATACAAAGCTGAAATTGGTTAATCTTGCCGCTTCTTGTAAGGTCGGATCAACCACCTCAAACATGCAGTTCAATGCACCACGTCTTGCTCCTTGAAGGGGTCCCGGAAAGAGACTGACATTGAGAGTTTAAGTGATGAATAAAACTACAGTTATTTGTGTATGTACCTTGGATTATAACCGTCAAATTGCACACAATTTGCAATAGGCCAAGTACCAACCAACAAGGTTAGACACACTCCACAACAGCAGACGCCCGCCCACACTACACGGAGTATGGTAAAGGTAGTATTGAAATTGAAATACTTGGAAATACCTTGTCTTGAGCCCTCCAATATATAGTGATTTTAAACAAAATAAATATGTTAGGATTACCAAAGGCACCTATAATTTTTAAAGAAATTTCAGAGTTCTCTATGGTGTATAGAATGGTAATTTTGTGTTAGGTGCCGAGTCCAAACAAATATTTATGTCAGGGGTTCTCAATTATATCAGCCAAAGGGCCAGAGAATGCTAGACATATTTGAAAGTTCTCTACTTGAGTGCCAAATACACTTGAAATTCTTATGTTTCCCTTTATATTTTAGAGCAAGTCGCGGGCCAAAAATCAATGATTGGGGGACCGGATTTGGCCCGCTGGCCGCCAATTGAGAACCCCTGATTTAAGTTAATGTCCAATCTGTTACACTGATGACATGAACACCTCATATGGCCCCTATATGACCTTTGACCTGTTATCTCTGACCTGTACACCCCCATATGACCTACTTGATAAGGATCACCATCTGTGGAAGCAGCACTTTGAACATTTTAGACTGACTTCAAATAACCTTTAATGACCTACTTTTTAAGGATCACCGTCATCACCTTTTTGGAAGCAGCACTTTGAGCATTTTAGATCGACTTCAAATAACCTTTAATGACTCTGACCTCTGATTATCCACTAATCAAGGATTTCTATAATTAACATCCATGGTGAATTCTCCTCCAAATTTATAGGCGGAAGCAGACCATTTTCAAAACATTTTTCAACTTTGACCTCAAGTGATCCTAGAAGACCCTAGACAGTTGTGAACAGCTTTGCTGTTCAATTTGTCATTTCAAACAGCTACAGCTACACAATTAACATTAAATGTGTCAAAATGTTTTTTGCAGTTACATTCGCTTCTAAAGTCAATCGCCCAAAAGCACACCCATAAATAAAACCTTGCACAAATTTCTTGTTGTACAGAATTGACATCTTATCCCTGAACATTCCACATGACTCACTCCTCATACAGATCATTTTGAGCAATTTCAGTGTAATAATCATCCATTTTGTAATAATAACAAAAGATTAAGAAAAACATTTTCCCACAAACAAAACCAAACACACACACAAACGCGCACACACACATCATCATTATCTACATGTAAACCTGTATGACACAAAGACAGCATTTCAATTTTTCAACCTGAAATCAATAATACATGGTGAGAAGACTCATCACAATTCAAGACCACAACTGAGCAAAATCGATTGTCAAAACCAAGGACTTCAAATCGACACATAATATCAAGATATTTGCAACACTTGAGAGTCAGAGGCCTGTGAGGTTCATAACAAACCAGCTCAAGTCTGCTGCCCACAGGGCAAGAAGTGGCCAATTGAGTCAGTTTTCCACACCCGGTTAGCACCCATAATCTCTGTGGACCCAGAGCTATCTCGCTGTCTCTCAATCAATAGCCCCTTGCTTTCAACTTCCTCCCGGATATTGGAAACTGGAAAAAAAAAAAATTACGGCAACCAGCGTAAACGACAAAATGCTGCCTTTGGACAAGCTGAGGCACACCCATCTCGACATATCTGAAGGAAGTAGCCTCTTGAAAACTCTCCCAGAATTTCAGTTACATTTGTCACAAATCGGGTAGAAGAAAATACCATCACTGGAGGGGCATCAGTCACTTAATATTATGCATCCTTCAATGTCTTTTGCCTTTCTTGTGTGCTGTCGCCGTCAACGCTTACGGTAACCAATACCACCAGTGTTGGGAGGGAACCGACTAGCTGCCGGTCCGTTTATTAATTTTGCTTATTCTTAGTGTACGGATAATAACCCGAGGGGGAATCACTGGTTAAATGAACACTTTCACAGGCTCACCCACAGCAGTCGGGCACGGAGCATGGCCAACGTACTTTGTCAGCGTTCAGCGCCCGACAATAATACGTATCATGTATATTATTGCTATACCAGCTTCTATTTCATTTGATCTAGTGTTTTGAAAAGAATGCAAGGATTTGTTTAAAAAAGGGCTGTGTAACAACTGAGCAAATAACAGAAGGTATTAACAACTGTGAATAATGAACAATGTCAGCAAGAAAAACAAAACAATGTACATTAATGACTGCAAACACAGCCATTTCATCAATTAAAAGAGTAGAAATACAGTATGTGAATATTCTGGGTTTTTGTACAAAGTGCACATTTTCTTGAAATGATGTAACAGATGGAAGTGGTCTGCAACACTGCCTCTTTCTTATGCTTAAGTTCTTTAACGTGCGTTATCAAATGCAAATTGTGATGATATTCAATTATGAACATGCATCAAGCATATTATCCCTCGCAAGTGTACGTGTTTATGAAAATGACAAGTCCTGTGATTGGATAATAAAATGAGAGATACTTTGTTTGTCTTTGCTGACCTTGGTTTATGCTTATAGCCGAGACTATTTTTTTTTCTGGATCTGAGTAAATGAGTCAGTCCTTAAGGATTAGAATACTCTGTATAACTCAATAGTCACTGACACAGAAAATATTGTGTTTTTTTTTTAATTTATGAGAGCAGAAAGCACATTGACAGAAGATAAAGAACTTTGTACATTTTGAAATATTAAAACAATGAAAAATGCCAACAGTGTTCACTAAAATACATTACTAGGTCTTTGAGTGGCCGAGCTTTAAAAAGTGCTCTAGTTTTCAAGTTACCCCTCCACTCGGTACAACAAATACAACCACCTTTATTTGAAGGATAGATATATGAGATTTAAGAAAATGATGGTTGTGGTTGAAATATTTGTTGGCAGGGATGATTTCTAGGCCGAAATATACATTTTGGGCTGCAAATTAAGCGAAATTATTTTTTTTTGAAGTAAAAATATTACAATCTATTTTTATGGTTATCTTTTGTTATTGATATAGGTTTTATACATTTCATAATGGGTTCAGGTAATACTCATTGTGGTGACATGTGATAAAAAGGATGTTTTTTTAGGGAAAAAAGTGATTTGGGGGCTAAAATTCTAGACCCTTTATATATTGTATAAAACAGAAATCTATAATATAAATGTCAGAGATGATAGTATTGCATAATGATTTGTTTTGCTAAGAAATTAATAAATCTAGATTTTCTTAAGTTTTTAGCTCAAAAACATGATTTTTTGACCCAAAAACACACCTGCCACCAAAGTTTTTGACCACATCCATCATTTTTTTAAATTTTTAAAAAAAATAAATCCGTAGCGTATTTTTTGCGTTAATTTTGTTGTACCGAGGGGAGGAGTTGTCGACAATTTTGCAGTCCAAACCGCTCCACTATTTCATCAAAACAAATTTTAATGGTGGTTACAATGGTAATGCAAAAAGAGAAATCCCTTTGACATTGGACACAATCTTTGATATTTTTTACTGTGTGCAAGGCAAGCTAATCTATATAGGCTCTTTGATTTCCATTTGTTAATTTTGAGTTCAGACCTATAGTCTAATTAAATTGGAAGAATTGAGTATGATACACAAAGTTATTGGATGAGCTTTGAGTTTCAAAAATACTGTGCGAGACAAATAACAGGGGTCATTTGTCAGAGGGGGCAAATTCCCAGTTTTGAGGCAGAATTCCCATTTGGAGGTGGTTTTGAAGCAGATTCCCCTGGTAGGAGGTGAACATTTCTGGTGAGCATGCAAGAAAGTGCCAATTTAGCATGAGGTTTGCAAGCTTGTGTTCTCTTCCCAGTCAAGCTCTCGGGGGTGGCAACCTGTTCCTCTTACTTCTCGTAACTAATAATCAAAGTGATAAAATCAATGAACAAAATACTTGACAGCAATTTAAACCACTAACCTTCAAATCTGTAGTCCCACTCTAATCCACTATGCTATGAAAATTGGCAGAAATTTTGGCAGTGTTTTGTGATAACATAATCAATTATCTTACAGAATAAAAATCATACACCTACAACTGTTTTACAAGTATTAAAAACATGATCAATTGTGACCAGTGGTAGTGACTATGAGACCCCTTGGCTTGGTTAAAGCAATATTAGACATTTTTTTTATTTTTTTTAAGAGTGCTCCCCAATTTTTCAAAAATTTGGAGATTTTACACGGTTGCATGGTTAACTGGCTAGTAAACTATACCTTGAATGGTTAAGCTCGAAAATGTCTATGTGTCACAAACGAAGGAATTTTGTACTAGAATAATTAGGTATCGGGGATCCCTGATAATAATCAACGGCTGCTGGAAACAGCCTTCCAATGTGAAATAGCCGGGAAATAGCGCCATGTACGTGTCTACGTCATCCTTTGGTTTTTTAATATGTTCGGACGGGCAAGTCAGTTAGAGGTTATTTTCTCGAGGTGGCACTATTTCATCATGGACGGACATAAACGTAGCATTTCCAGCTTGCCGGTAAAGCCAATCTGGGATCCCAATTCTAATTACAAAATCGTTATTTTTGTGATAAAACGCATTTTTTAGCTTCTCTTTCGCCGTATAGTTTCCTAGACAATTACCAACGTAACTGTGCAAAAATATCAAATTTTAAAATTGGGGGGGCGCTCTTAAAAAATGTGCCAATGATGATTTAGGATGAAAAAAAGTATCATCCTGCTTCCAGAGCAATCAATATAAAATACAGAACATTGACAAGATGAACATGTAAAAGTCAAGTACAAACCACCAGTAGTACCACTAGTTCCTTTCTTTGGGAAATCACTAGACCTGACCCTTACCATCATAGTTATTGAAACTAATTAACTGGAGTGCCTGAGGAGTGGGTCCCAGCTATTGGTCCAGTATGAGTCCCAGCTATTGGTCCGTATGACATCGTATTTGGAATGAGAGTTTTTTCCACATTTCCTCTATAGCATATACACCAACACATAATAATAACCCTAAATGCCCTGTTTCCATGGGCCCTCCCTGATGGATATTACTTTCCACAAGCCAGCCACCCACTGGCAAACAATATGACCTCAAAGATGTACTCCAATCAGTGTTTCTGCTTCCACTTCTGACCCAAACAGTACAGTAAATTAACTCAATTAGAAATTAACTGGAAAAGAAAATATGTGGAAGACTGGCATAGCTGAGAGTATCTTCCTAAGTCCATCCCACTCGTTCTTCTTCATCCCTATTTCCTTCCCTTGACCTGCTTTTTTGTCTTCTCAAGTGCACAAAAAGCTCTCCCCTCTTCAGCAATTCTGTGCTACCTCCCAGGAGGAATCCACTATGCTGTCACCTGCAGACATCTGTCTCTTTGCCTTTTAATCCCTCACATGAAGTGTTTCTAGATTTTAGTCATTACCTGGAAGTGGCTATCTGTATGTGATAAAATGCAGGTCTGAGTGTTAGCAGTACTTAACACTGCCTTTATTTTCTATCTCCATGCTTACTACATACCCATAGTGTTATACTCCAAGTAGTGGCTAAATCTGTGAGAGAGAGGTGATATTTTAGTTATCCCACACTTCACTACTCCTGTTCATACTCTGGTGTTCATAGTTCATAAACCAAAGTTGGTAAAACTTGTAATTTGAAGTCAGGCAAATTATATGACAAGGCAGCTGTATGGAATTGCTCTATATACAATTTTGCATCATACCTGCTGTAATTGAAAACATGTTATGTAACATTTTTGATGTACAATGTAGTGCTTTCTCAGATGACTTTCTTGGTGGCCTGTAATAGGGCATTTACACTGGGCAAAAGTTGTCATTGAATTCACTTAGGTCGTAAACAAATTCATTTCCGCGATAAGTGTAAACAGGCATAGTCATAATTAGGACGCAATTCAAAAAGTCAAATTTCAATGAAGACCTTATCATTTATTTGAGGTGAATTCGAGTAAGTCGTGATTGTATTACAACTTTGTGAGTGTAAACGAAAAAGATTTGGACGGTATAACACTTAATAAGAACACAACTGACAAATGGCAGCTATTGCAGATGGGGCCTTCTTGCAGTAAACCCTCAATATTATTATTATTATTATTACTAAAAGGCAGCTATAACAGTCTAACACTTTCATAAGCTGTCAGTCAGCTGTCAAGTATTTAGGTTAGGCTATCCTCAGATTTCAGATTCATGTTGCTCCTTTGGCCCTGACCAACATAGAACCCGTCCTACATCTCTGCACACAATGGTAAAAGTGAAATCAACATGATTACCCTACATGCCTGGCAAGGCGATTCCAATCTGCTACAAAAGTATCATGTTTTCCAATGTGTTTTTTGTTATTGAGCAATTTGGATTGAGAAGTTGGGGTGTCAATTTCAATATCAATGTCAGGAAGTCATTACCGATACAATGCAGTATATCAGTAAAGCTATTAATGCTTATCACAACAAGTTTAAATCATAATGTAACAATAAAAACCTAAGTGATAGCCCTACCATGTTTCATTCCAACAATATTGAACTCCATTCTATTTCTAGATGTTTTGGTTCAAGAACTTCAAAAAACATCAAAAAAACTTGTGAGTCGGGGTCATAAATTATGTATGCCATGATTTTCCTTTCAAAACATTACCATGGTTGCATCAATATGAATATTCAAGAAAAAATTGGGATCACCAAGGCCATTCTTGAGATAAAACCACTTTTTTGGCCAAAAAGATTTTTTCATGAATAATTGTAAACAGTTATTTTGTTACACACTCACATGAGCTTTCCAATAAAACTGAAAAACATTATTTAAAAAAAAAAAAATTCGCCCCAAAAATCAAAATTTTCATGGAAATAATGAATGCGTGTGACATCCAATTTCGTTCAGCACCAGCAATAAACACAACTTATGCAACCACCTACAAATCCCTGCACATTCAGGATTAATATTTTCATTTGGCATAAAAATGCTTAATATGTGGGATATACCTTGTGGTGTGTGTTAACCGTGGGCATTTTATGGTTGCAGAAGGGAATTTCAGCAGGTTTATGGCTTAGAATGATGCCAAAAGGCTATATATAAGACCAACATTCCTTAAAGATGGGTGACCAGGCCAATATATGGCCTCCTTACCGTATCAAATTTGTGATTTTGGTATCAGAACGCTGCTCATATTTTTTTCTAATCACCTACTTTTTAAATTTAGTTATTGTGCCCCTTTTCCTTCTCCAATTTTGGGTCTTCCTCTAGGTTTTAAGGGCAGTCAATGTTTAAAATACTGACATACATTGTTACACATTGCTCTACATGAATACCACAAAAGTTTGAGGGTAAAAAGTGCATGATGCAGGTCTACAGCAATCCCTAGGTCTTTGTGAGCAATCCCTGAACAGCCACCAATGCTCTTGACAAAGTGCTATGCCTGTTAAGATCCTGAGAACATCAGAGAAATTACCAAACTGAACAGCATTCATTCCGATTTTAAAAGCAGAAGCGAATCTGGTGCACTGTACAGCGAATACCTCAAAAATACCAAGTCATGGTCAGTTGGGCACGTAAAACAGGGTTGGTGTTTGTTATTGTTGTTGTTTTGGGGACTTCAGTGACCAATTGATGCAAAGCAAGTTCAATTTGTACTTACTCGCACACTTAGTTGAATTTTGTTCAAGATAGTCACACTTATGAACCAGAAATCATGTTTCAAGTAATTAAACGGTGACAAAACTCACCCCAATTCTGGCATGTGCACATTTTGCCATGGTAGTGTGTTAACATTTCATGTTAGAGCAGGCGGCATATTTGTGGAAGACATTTTGAAAACAATTCAATGTTGAAAATAGTCATAGGTCAATTAGTCTGTGTTACAGACCTTGTAACTGTATTACTCTATGTAAAAACATAAACTCGGGTACTATCAGCTAAAAGGGACCACCAACTTGGTAACAAGGTCTGTGAACTTCAGTCGAAAATTTTCCTCCGAAATAGCCAGGATGTCATAGACCCGTGTAGTAAATTTTTCCCTTGACGAGGGAAATTTCACCAGCCAATGATATTGACAATTGATGAGGTCATCAATACATTTTAAAAATAGAGGCGTGGCAGATCGTCTGCCCTTTTGACAAATAATGACAATTGATAAGTCTGACACCTCTAGAAAAGGTGATACACACCACTCGGTGATGCAAGCACGTGTACGCCAGACAATAGGGCGGCAAGCATGGCGCATACCAAATCATTCAAAAGGTTGGTTTTTGGTTAGAAATTGATTTGGGTTTGATAGCTTTTAATTTACAATATAAACGTTATCGTAAAATCAAGAGTTAAACTAATATATTTGTACGTTAGACCAAATGGATATTAGACCAAATGGATATTAGACCAAATGGATATTAGACCAAAGGATATTTAGGACCAAATTGATATTAGACACGATGGATATTAGACCAAATGGGAATTTAGACCAAACGGTTGTTGTGTTTATTAGACCAACATGGGCATTATGAGATAGATGACCAAATGAATATTAGACAGTCTGGTTGTTAGATAAATTGGATGTTATACTTAATGGTATTAGACAAATTGGGATTAGACTTTATGTTTAGACAAAATGAAGTTAGACCAATGGCTATTAGACAAAGGGGATTAGACCAAATGGCAATAGATGTCAAAAAGAGGATCTAGACGACAAGGGGAAAAGGAAGGATTTGTCCATATAGATAGTGAATGGATATTAAAAAGGGGAGGGGAGGGGGAGCTAGAGGGGAAGTAAAAGGAAGTCTATGAAAAAGAAAAGAGGGTTAAAAAAAGGAGATTGAGAGAAGTAAGAAAGGGAAAGGGTTCAAACATGGACGGAGTTAAAGGCAAAGGAGGGGTGGTTGTGAGAAAAAAACGAAACAGAGAAGGAACCAAAAAGGAGAAAGAAACATGTAAAATGTCAAAAAAGGAATCCTAGACAAAACGAGGGGCGAAGGAAGGATGTCGTAATAAAGAAACGAAAATATATGAACAGTGGAAGGCAACAGAAACAAGACGGAAAAGATGTAGCAGGAAAAAGAGACGAGAAAGTTTTAAAAAAGTGATTTTTTTGTAGTATGTATATAGCGGATATGCATTCTCAGACAAACTGGGGAATAAAGCAAAATATGGATGCTTTTAATCAAATTCAGTCCAAAGTTGCTATTTATATCCGCATGCAGACATGGTCACCCCGAGCCCACACCAGTGGGTAGTTTAAGGTTGGTATTCAATCCATTCCACCGCGCGCGCGCGAAGGGTAAATAGCGGTGGTCCGTGAGGGTCCCGAGAGTGAGGGTTTCATGATGAATGTCAATCACTACAAGTGGTCGTACCCGAAATACCTTAAGTCCGTGACTTACTCGGAGGCTCAAACCTGGGTGAATTCAACGACTCGGGTTCTGCGAACCTCTCTGAGTTTCACCCTTCCTCCTCACCCAGCCCACGAATCTTTAAAACCGAGGTCCCTTTGACAAAGACTATAGGTCAATGAAGCAAGGGATATGCGTCTCATTGATCGTGTATTATTTCTTTCTAAAGTGTTCATTTATTCTATTATGTTTTAACAAACATCTATTAGCTATTTCAATGCTAATTTGTAATTAATAACCCTACATGTATTTAATGTCATTCTGTTTAAATATATTTGTTATGATGGCCCTGGATGGAAAGCAGTGCAGTAGTGAAGTTAGTTTTAACCTTAATACAGCACAAACAAAATCAGTACAGGTTGGTTTCTAGGAATGAGGTATGATACCCAAATACAAGCAGCATGTATACTGATGGTATAAAGAAATTCACCAGACATTGTATGGTTAACTAGATTTTGGGGTATACTACCATCACGATAAACTCACCCTACAAATTCAAAAAAATAAAAGGGTTATTTTCCCATATTAGGCCATCCAATTTTGTACCACGTGGTTGGTAAACACAACTCCATATGAAATCACCAAGATGGTGCCCGAAAAGCAGGACACCGAAAAAAACTCTATAATGCCCTTCAGTGTCACGGTCCTTCTAACCCGCCCGATACGTGATACAGCACCTAATCAGCTGTATTAGAGACAGGCCAAGCGGCCAAGCACTATTATAGGCATTTAAGAAAAATGTGACGGTTCATAGCGTCCTTTCACATCGTGTCATTCACCCAACGCCTGCCATTGTTTCCTTATGCTCAGGGCCAGGTATTTTGGGTGACAATGGCATGTGCATTGTGATCTTAACAGACATTCTGTGTAAAGGCAAATACAGATTTTTTTAACACAGTTCAGTTAGCATGACAGACGGACATGACTGGCTACGTAAGAATGGTTGTGTTTATGTATAAAGTGGATTTTACCATACCAGGAAACGAGAACCAGAAATTACTTTTGCAAAAGGTTTTACATTTACCTCCAATTTCAAGCTCGTAAAACTTACAAAATTTGGGCTTGATCAAAATCAAACAGGAACACACAAATTAACCAGTGGCAAACATTTCCCAACCCTTGCCCTACGGGCATAATATAACACAATAAGTTTTTATTCTGTCTCAGTTTCTCTTTCTTTCTCTCTCTTTATAAAGCAGGATGCCCCACAAACACTTGAACCAGAACGAAAAATAGGTCAGGTTCTCCCCAACTGTTAACTGCAGAAAATTCTGCGGAAGTAATTTTTGTGAGTTTGAATACAGCACACACTATCTTCCAAAGTTCATCTGAACAGTCAAATGTTTCCAATTCTGTATGTAGGTTAACTAGGGATTGCTAGTTTGCAGTTGTTAATTTGCTGCAATCCAATTAAGTGAAATGTTAATGAATACAGAAAAAAATTCAATGGCATATTTAAGGGAGGGCAAAAGTATTTTTACTTTAATTAGCAATCAATAGCATGCGCGTTCAAAACACAACAAATTTCAAAGAAAGACAAATTGAAGATGCCATAAAAATGCTGATTTTACAACCAGGTATCCATAAATAAAAATGTCTCTTCAATTGCAACTCCGCATGCTCCGATGTTACTATGGACAAAAGCAGACCTTTTGATGAACTCAAAACTATTTTCAATATCGGTCACCTCCATGCTAAATCACCTTGCTTCTGCTGGGGATATTCCCATTTGAAGAACTTCCTATGAACTCTTGCTGATTGTAAAACTGGGGCAAAACAGAGCTTTGCTCACAATGAAGTTGTTATTATGTTCTATTAGCTGTGTTGAAAACAAATAAGAAATGTCTACCGGAGGTAACCTTTAGCTCCTTAAAGCAGTGTCAATTTAAGACTCATTCACATCAATCATGTTAGCTCAAAGGTTTTGCATTTTCTTCCCTCGTTAGGTGAGAGTATTTTGAGGTTACAGTGATGGTATTTTATAATTTAATTGGGTAACTAAGTGAGAAAGCAATGCATTAATGTTTGCTCATTTTAATGAGGAAGGAGTTGAAACGTTAATAACAGAGTGAAGGCCACAAACTTCAAAATTGTTTCTGTCCTCACCAACCGACTGTTTTTTTTGAAGATTGAGGGCGAAGTTTTTTACTGTACAAAAGAAAAAGAATACCCGTATTTTCATATCCCGAATATTAAGGTTCTTTCACTTTCAGAATTTCCATATATTAAATTAAACCAAAAACAAAATTTAAAAGAACTTCTTAAATGTCCAAATCGCACCAAAAAAGTTTGAACTCAGCTGGTTTGTATGGTCAGGGGTGAGTCAGTGGGGCAAAGCCAAACTAACTTCACTCCAAATTAATAGGTGCAATATTGGAGTGAAGAGACAACATGCCCATCTTGCAATTAAGTTAAGACTTTCATACTACCATCACTTCTTGTCATCTGTTATCAAGCTTCCCACTGCCAAAGGCCATTCATTGTAAAATTGAAGAAGCCACCAATCTTATCTTTCTTGCAATTTTAAGTTTACATACATGACTTGTTCTCTGGTACTTCGTGAAACCACCTTTCAAAACAAATACCAAGTGTCAAGAAAATCTCTACAACAAAATGATCTTTGAAACTTATCTCTGAATTCAGTAGCCTTTGGCGATTTCAAATCGGTCGCAATCATATTCAAATATGAAAACAACAATTATGCAACCGTAATTGGACACTTCTCTTGGAACATCTTCTCTTAATAACCAACCAAGCTTGACATCTTAAACAAACAAAACAAAGGACACCTTGAGGCATTCGGCAGCCAGTAAAACCAGAGTACACTGGCATATTGCATTTTCTTCAAGATTGCTCATCATCTGTTTTAAAAGTGCAAAGAAGTCATTAACCTAAGCGAGGTGAAAGCACAACTTTATGACTCCCTGAAAATTCCACAGTTGCATAAAGTTGCTTGCAAAGCATTCAGGTTTCAGCATGGGACTCTGATCTTATGCTATATGTTTTCATATTCAACAAGGAAAATGTAGTAGTGCAAGTGATCTACCATATTTCTTCTTGTGCAAATACTTTCATCTCATCATCAGGACCACAAATGTACCACAAAACAACCCCATACAAACCTACAGAGAAAAACCAACTCGAGTGCATGAGTGCATGCCAAAACCAACTTTTGGGACCAAACTAATGAAACTATACACCAATCCGATTTTGCACACTCTGGCCATCACTTGGCTGGTCGGATTTGTCTATAAACTTTTGCTCTTGAGTTCACCCAAATGTGCAGATTAGGCAAGGATTTTGAGTTGTACATACTCAGGCTTGGTACAGACATATAAAAGAATTGGGTAGGTTTTGGGTTAGACCCCCAGTAATGGCAGATCACCTCTGACCGCGCACACCTTTTGTCGGGTTCAGATTTGTCTACATGATTGATATAAGCATTAGTAGTTTTCATTCAATCATGCCCCCTCCTTTTCACCCTTTAACAGGAAGAACAATTTCTGGCAACACTACTGTTGCTAATGAGACATGTGGCTCGAAAGTTGGGAAATTTGCGAACGGGAAATCTGAGCTGATTGAATTTTTTTATAATGAAACTGATTTAAACCTCCCTAACCTCACAGGAAATTTTACAAAATCAGAATATCCTTCCCAGGAATAAACATTTTTTGAGTCATGGTCATTAGATAAGACCCGAAAAAAAAAAATCAAATTTCCATGCCTATTTATACGTGTCCAATTATAACGGCCCTTTCAAAAGTCAAACTTGTGTAAAATGCCAAGATACTACCATATCTGAGAGTTGACCTAATATAAAACTAAGCAGTCTTCTCATAGCCTTGCCAAATAAAAACTAGAAATAATGAAAAACCAAAAGGAATCAGAAATTAAGATGTCTACACGCCTACAAGGGCCGATCTTATCAGTTCCTCGCCCAATAACTTCATGACCACAGTAGTGTAGATTCCCATTTTCCAATCATGTTGTGGCCCAGTTTTTGCACCGAATCGTGTCATTTAATCATGGCGTGTTGTTGTAAGATGTGATAAAACCTGTTCGCTTTATGAACATCAGGCGATGAACGTCTATAAACTCTTGTGTTCCACCACAGAAATTGGATTTCATGGATTATGACTTGTGCAAGATTGTTCTATTTTAGTCCTCGCAGGATTTTAAAGTTTAATGTTCTTCCTCGTGCCATTTGGGATCTAACAGATGAAAGAACCCTAATCAAATTGTATAATTGCAGGGTACATAATTAATATTTAAGCAATGATTGCTTTTTAAGACATACGGCATTTTCTATCCTCTTCAGTAACTTTTATTTCACTCCCTTTTTAACTGTACTTGCACCCGATCAGTTATCACATATTTATGCATGTGCTCAAAACATGCAATTGAAGCTACAACTCTAATAGCACCAATTTCCCATCTGCCAAAACTATTTTGCCCTTCACCCTGGAAAACTTCTCATTAAACATACCATGCAACAGATATCACAGCTTGGTATGAGGTGTGCATGATGTGCTGGTAGCTCCCAGTTCTGGTAGTGAAATGTATTACAACTCCTTTGAATGTTTTGGCATTAACATGTTGAGTTCTCCAACTTACGAAAATTGAATCATAAATATATCAACATCTTCCACTTCACACCAAAACAACAACACAAAACAATAAGGGATTTGTCTCACATACATTTTGGTACATGCTATGGCATTTTTGGAAGCAATATGCTGTGCACAGCAATGATCATAAAGAAACCCTATTAATTCTAATAATTTTCATGTAATTGGTACTGTTTACCTTAATGCTGAACACTTTATTTATGGCACTAAGACAACCCGAACCCTATGCCAAAATAAAAACAATATTGTACTGTAACACTCCAAAGATAGGTCCTAATATTTCTAAGATATTTTTTTAAGTTCAGACATTCTCTTTTCTATCACGGGCCTAGAAATGTTCATTACAATTTTGTGTGTGGGCACAAACTCACTAATTGCTGACAAATTAGACAACAAATCTACTGATCAGCTTGGCACATGCCATGATTAGCTGGAGAAGCAGCTTTAGGTAGTGGCCCCTTCCCTTATTCATCAAACCAAACTCTTCTATTCATATCCAATCATGACCAGTCTATTTGATTGTTAGATCAAAGAAATCAAATGGGTTTCAAAAAGCCTCTTTACTGTTATTAAATGCTCTTCTGGTTTTTATAACATGATTGAACATCGTTCCCATACTTTCAGGTCTGTTTTCTGTTATTAGACTTTACATGTACAATGCATTGTCATTCAGAAATATTATGCCTACTTGTAATTTGTAGCTGATTGAAAGAATCTCCCTAATCTTTTTGAAATACAACAATTCTCAGAAGAAAATTCCCATTTTAGCAATCTTAAGTAAAACTGCCCTAGAATCAGCAGAAGGCGGAGAAGTGGAGGGGGTCTCACCTCAGGCAAGTCTTATTTAACCATTATAGGCCTATATTACCACTCAGGCTCTCACTTCAACATCCGCACAGGTAAATTGATAAATTTAAAATACCCGGTGTATCACCTCCATGTAGCACAGATTTGATGAACCATAAACTACAGTTGGCACTGGGGCTGGGGTAATAATACCACTGGCACTTCTATTTTCTTTCTCGCCCCTCTCATTGAAAAACAGAAAAAAAACAGAAATAACCATTGGGTTTCCACAAGTCCAATGCCCACATCATGTAAACCGCGTCAAGCACCCATTTTTCACAGACTGGAGAAAATTCAAATTCTATGGGTATTAAAACCTCCAAACAGGGGGCAGGCTGCTTGTGAGTAGTCACAAGTGTGGTCAGGTGGATCTATAGAAGAATACTCCTGGGGACCACTGCTTAACAACACCTGTAGGCTTACAAAACCTCGATTTTTATCGACAAGTTTGCTTCCTCCTCCTTGTTGCAAAAACCTGGCTACTCTGATCTACTGATTGGAAAGGTTTTCATCTATGAGGCGGCAAAATGCAGACCAATTACATGGTAAATGAGTCTATCTGAAGAATGCTTCCAGACAAACTCAAGAACAGTGTTTTGATTAATGAGTCATGAGGTTGAACAATGACTTTCAAGTCGGTTGTACTTCAATGATTTTCAATGTTATTGGAGGAAAATTGAAAGAAGATGCCGTCTTGATTCACAGAAATATTATGTATACTCCCTCCACATTTTCAGATGGGAAAATTTCTTAATTTGCAAGCTCGAGTTGGCTATCCAAATATTCATTTCACATCTCTATGTTCATCTTAAAAGGATGAAAATTGCATTTTAAACACCCGTGGAAAGGCTTGACTATCCTTTTTCACATTTCACAACCTGGCGAACCCTAACCGTATAATCCAGAAACAACCCAGATTTATTATTGCTCCTATCCTTATTTTCAAATCCAGCATATGCCACCTCGCAACTGTTGGAAGGAAATAATTTTGCAAGGCTCATTCCACAGGAATATTACAATGTAATTATATAAATTATTTAAATTTCTACATCTGTAAAATTAGTCACTATGAATGAATTTCTTAATAAAAGGAGCTTTTTACAGAGAATTGACTAAAATTCATGAATGAACATTTTAACTACAAAAAGATGGCTATGGGGTCTCACTGATTTACAAAAATCAGTGAGCTTCCTATATTGTACTGTACAAAACGCATGTCAGTACTTAGGGATAAAAAGGTGTTCAAGAAGTTTAAGAACTACAAAACATTTCATGATCATGCTAAAAATTACCTAAAGTACTAGTGCTTTGTGGGCTAGTTTGAGTGTAAAGGTCAGGGTTTTTATGTGTTAAGAACAGGAATTTTGTGGGATCACATGACCTTTCTGAGGTGAAATTTCCCAACTGGTGCATTGTGGACCCTCTGGATACATCCAGAAACCTGTTAGTCAACATGCCCTTAGATATGGGTATGGGGGTTTATTTGGTATCTAATCCAGCTTATTCTACATGTGAATACCCCTCTCCTGAACACCGTATTAGGGAAAGTCCTAAATTTCACAGGCCAGCCAAGAATATATTATAAGTCTGTCGCTTTTGTACAGCCTTAACTTTTGTCCAAAAATGTAGGTCACCTCCAGCAATTGCTCCATTCTGTTTCCATCTTTGAAAATCGCCTCAATAATGAGACAGCTGTGAAAAATGATGGATAATATCCCAATCGCGAATGTGTCATACTTGCCAGCTGAACAATAAAAAACAGTCCGGCCATCCACTCGCACACATCGTCATGTTCTGCCAGAGGCATGAATAGTTTCCACGTAAAAAAAAAGTGTGTTTAAAAATCATAATTTATTGCCATCCCCAGATATGATGATATTCATTTCATGAAATGTCAATGACTGGAGATGAACTTTTTCTTTCTTCTTCTTCTCTGTCATTAATTTGGAATGTGTACTACATTTGTATGCACGCGAGATGCTGCTGATTGTCTGAGAAGGGAAAAGGGTTGGTTTATTTAGACCGAAGAAAAGGGATTTCGGGACACAGATAATTCAGAGCTAATTTTAAAGATACACTGTGGGGTTATTCATTTCAGCTATACCACGGGGGAGGGAACATATTGATTAGCATATTTGTGCACTGGTGTGGTAGGGAATGTTTCTTATATATTTTTTTGTATCTTCTGTGAGTACAGTTTGGGTTGATTGGCACTCAACCGTTAAGTCCTGTTAGCTTACGTCACCTCCGTGTGAGGAACTACTTTCTTCCTATAGCAAATTTAGTTTTCGTCAGTTTTCTTTCATCATACCACAAGTCACAAAAGAAACAAGAAAATAACCCAACCCCCAAAATCGGCTTGGATTTACCCAAACCCACAATCAAATGTGGATCCAAGTTTGGTTACAGTCTTAGCATTTTTTTCCTTTTTACGAATCTCGCAATAAGAAATTTAATAGAAACATTTTCTCAGCTCCATTGAGTAGGCGTAATTATATTTGTGTTTCATTCAAGCCGGGAAAAAGTTTTGACTGGGCACCTGGTTCCCGGGAAATCTTACTATTTGGGGAAAAATTTTTGTCATGTAAATAAAGAACTAATATAATTGAATGTACATTTGCAATATTGAGGGAAATTTTGATTGTGTTCCTGGGAAATTTAAATTGGCATTTTTTTTCCAGGCCCTGGTTCCATAAAAATTGACCAATTTCTCTTCAAAAGGAGTGCCATTTTCATCATGTAGCGCTACAACCGCATTTCATACTAACCAAGAAGGTACAAATCTGGCATACATTATAGCTCCCAACATACAATACGCCTCCCTAACATCACAAACTCCAAACTACTACCTTCAATATCTTGCCCTGAACGGGCATGATCAACATTGCAGAAGCATCTTTAATCCTCTCCAAACAATTTGCTTTGGATGAAAAGAGAGGCCGGCCATGAGTATAATTGAAAGACAAAAGCAACAGGGGGATGGCTTATAGCGCGACCTGCAGGTCAAAGAAAACCCTAACAACAGCGAGATAAAACAATCACTAACAAGGGTGCGGCCATTAATTAGCAACTCTACACAGAGCAACACCTTGTTACTTATTTAAAGCTCCATTCTAACTTATCAATAGTTGCTTTTGCCGCCGGGGGGGGGGGGGGGGGGGGGGGGTGGGGGGGGGGGGGGGGGGGGGGGTGCCTAAGAAAAATAAACAGAAATGCCTCCATGGAAATCAGAGCATGTCGCAAATTACTTCTGCATTTTATAATATTGATTGGACTTGGGAATCTCCAGCGTCATTTCATTAGCCTATTCATGATTCTCGTAGTACAGGGGCACTTAATGCAATGGTGATAACTTGTACAGGCCACAAGTGGTAAACAATGCCACTACTTCTGTGCAGGTTGTCATTGAGATATTTCATTAACGACAAGATTCGCGGTGATTGCGATATTTTCTCGTCAGGTGAAAATCCGATGGCTACACGTCTATGTAAAGCCTGCTGTGTGAAACTGAAAAATTATGTTAGAATCAATTTCCAAAATGCTACTTTGATAGATTGAATGGAATGGTAGAGAATGTTGTCATAACAAAGGGATTTTGGTACTTATATCAAAATATTTAAATTTGAAAAATTTAGTGGTTTTCAGCACCTGGCACAAAACACAGAAGTTATGAATAACAGCTCTAAAAACTGATAATGAGAAACCAAAACAACTTCAAAATTGTTTCTTTCAAAAATTTTTTATTTTTTTTCCTTTTTTTATTATTTGGATATTAATTTCGTTTCTTCAAATATAATGAAGTCCAAAATAACTTTCAATCAATTGTTTTCAGGTAAATTCAAATAAAGTGATGAAAATACCTAATCTGAAACTTAGTTAATGTTCAGGTTGTTCATGCTCTCAAATACTGCACCTGACCTGTCAAGTGTAATTTTACCAATTTGCCCACTAAAAGCAGCTTTTTGTGATAACCATTTATATGTGTGATACGACTTGGGCGAGTTGACCTTCAGCTACTACTCAGGATATTAGCATAGCAAGTAGACTAGAACTATAGTGACTCCAACATTTGCCAATAATCTGCAGTTTTCCCCAACTGCATGCCTGGTCCATCCCACATATGGTAACCAACAGCAAATGCATAATGCAGCACGTCTGATGGCTCCTGCAGAGACCAACATGAGATAGCCCCCCCTCTGGTAACCAATCAAAATAGTGCTTTATATCTATAGCTACGGCAAAACAATACCACCATTCTTACAGCATCTCTGATATGCTCATTTCATGATACTTGCTTTCAGTCAATTCTGTTTGGAGTAGAGTTGAGTCAAGTTTAACCCTCGTCTTACCAAGCTTTTTTGTAACACAGATTACCAAGGGGGGCGGTTACCACCTCCCCTCTCGAGAATTTGTTATAAAGCACCTGATGCTTATGATTTTGATACCAGTGGATAGCTATAGTCTTCCTCTTTCCAATGATACCAAAATAAGTACCAACATACCTAGTCTGACGTCATCAAGTCCGCGAGTCGGCAAAATTGGCATTTTCCACAGAAAATAGTCGAAAATCCAATTTTGCGCTAAAAGAGTTAGGAATATCGGATTTTCATGCGGTTTTCAACTCTAAATGATGGCAAATGACTAGTTTTACATAAAGCCATACTCTTCATAATATTTTCAAAAATGCACCATAAAATATCCTTGGGTGGCAACCCCCCCCCCCTTATCCTTCGGCTTTGAATGACGGCATACCCTATAACCCCGGTTAAAGTGCTACCTTCACATTTTTTTTTTGCAAAAATGACCAGAAAGGATGAGAGAATGATTACCTAGAAGTTTTTTATGTGAGCTTTTGGCATTTTAGCGCACCAAAGCAAAGTTCACTAGGGGGGTGGTAACAGTAAGACGAGGGTTAAGCATTATTTTCCTGACCTCAAATCATCACAAAATTGTTCGTCTCTCTAGGCTCAGATGCAAAGATATCAAAAACCAGCCAAATTAAATGAGCTTCTCATTTGTATTTAATCAATGCATACTTCTCAGCTTGTCCGGATTTAAGGGCTTTGACTAGATTAAAATGACCACCAAATGATGTATACACGTATCTAATGTTAACTCCAATGAAGTCAATCCTTCTGTGGAAATATATATTACAAATAAATACAGCAGTTTGCCCGTGTTGCCTCTTGCCAAAAAAAGTGTATATTCAGAGAGGTCAATTAAAAACAATTACCAATATGAATAAATATTATTGAATCATGGATAAATTGTGATAGATTGAGGAAAATTATTGGCCTTGAAACTAGTTAGTTTGCTTTTCTAGGTCAAGCTGGTCTGTTTAAAAAAGCCCACGATCAGTAAGTGTAGAATAAAAAATATTATAAAACATAAGGTAAACTTCTAGGGTATAACCATTGTATAACCCAAGGGAGATACTGTTGTATACAAATCAGTTTGGAATTATTAGTTATTGCACATCATGTATTCAAGATGCACCATCATGCATCTGTCAACTGAGTGGGGAGGCTTATGAAGTGGTGTCATAGGGCCGACCTCCTTGCTAGATTATAACACAGTGCTCTTTATTGAGAGCAGGTTTCTTTGCCATAGTGCCACCAAACATTTAATGGGCTTCCTTACCCTCTATGTAAAAATTAAATCTCACAAAAAAATCCTTTACAGTAACCCATTTTGATGATTTACAGGACATTACTTTTATATTACTTTTTTGCCATCGTAACTTATGCCTGTTAGTTCTTCACTATGTCAACGCCTATAGGGCAATAACGGAGTGAACTAACTAGACTAGTTACGCAGTGCCCGGATAACGATTCCCCACCCCTTTTGGAAAAAGACCCGCTTCTCCAGATGTGGGATGTACCCTGGAAGACATCTTAAAGGGAAATATGTCATGTTTCTGAATATTGGGAAAATTTGGGATGGATGGAAAGCTTGACGTAACGAGTAGATTGCCTATAAATGCAAATAAGTGAAAAATGTCCCATTTGTTGAGTAGTTGCCCTTTTAATTTTCGCCCAATAGCTTGGACCAACGATTCGAAAATCCACATCGCAGGCAAATGGTGACGCAAAGTGATGACCATCCATAATGTACGTCTTGTGGACCATCATATCGCAGTGTTGCCACTTAAAATAATTAAAACACAAGAAATGAAACAAATATGTCATTCTGTAACTTATTTTTCTAATTTTATATTACGTTCATTATCCATCAATATTACAGTTGTCAGCAATACAATTCGGGTCAACACGATGTTTTGGTAAGCACTTTGAAGTCAAGAGGAGAGCAAAATTGGGCGCTTTTGATCAATGAAGCCGTGGCAAAAATCGCCGTTTTCTTCGTATGTCCAAAAAGCAAAATTAAAATGCCTCTATTTTGTTAATTTACATAAAATTGTATTATTTTTTCGGAATTTGTGATGTATGTACATAGATTTTATGGAATGTAAGTCATCTGAGCGTGACAAAAATCTTGACATATTTCATTTAAGCAGGTCTTGAAAAAAAAAAATGCCAAATTTCCTGGGCTACAATCATTTTCCCTCCCAAAGAGTTGAAAAATTTCTTTCAATCCTTATGTAATTTATTTAGGGACAAAAGTTTCCTCCAAAAATTCAAATTGGAATGTCCTTCCCAAATTCCCACTTTTCCACGTGGCCAGTATACATTTAGATTTGGGGAGATGATGGAACAACTGGATCCTTGGCAACTAACTAGGTGGAAGTGAGGAACCTTAAACAGCTAAGTATAATTGGATCTGATGGAATGTCTGAGCTGGGATCTTATGTTCATTAAGAAGCAGTGGCTCAGGTTTCTGGGGGTTCACAAGAGACAGATCAGTAGCTTTCCCACAATGCATTGGCTGCGATGGGAATCGTTTTTCGAGTGAAAAATGATCAATTGACCCAGTATTGATCACAAACTGGGCATTTTAAGAATGTTCCAATAACGAATAATGTGACTACATGTACAAAACCTCCATTGGGAAGCAACACATGTGACGGAAGCTACTGAATATTCTCTGGGTTGTTTCTCCATTGATATCATGGAATAGTATTCGAGCTCCAACGAGTCTGCTCGATTCCCGAGACTGGATTTGATGTGTGATGAGGTGGATTTCAGGAAGGCCAGTGATGCAGATGGATATCTTTGAAAATGACATCAGTTGAGACAGCGAGGTGGAAGCTGTTCTAATCCAGCTTAGCAGAACTAGCAAATCAGTCTTGGACTAAATTTTAACTTTATAACAGTACTATTTCCATTCTTACAATTTGTTTCTTTCCCATTTCAGTTCTTCCTCTACTGTGGGCATCTATTCAGGTCAAGAATAGGGCTGGAGTTGTTCTGAGGAAGGCCAGCCTTTGAGGTTCTTTAAGAATGTTTATTAGTTTAATTTGCAAAAAGTTATCTCTCAAGTTCACAGACATGGAACCAAATGCAAAGTTGACTCAGAGCATGACCCCTGAACGCCCCTACATAACCTTTTGACCTCTCGGTTATCATCCCTCGCTTTCTGTAAGTCCATAAATAGCCATCATATGGTTCTGCAGAAATTAGGCTAAAATAAAAAAAGGTTTAGCCTATAACCCAAATTACTGAGTACAGACAAACTTCCTAACCAAGGCAAAAGTTTCGGTTTGAAATCGGCACAAAAATTTGCCACTTTGTGGCACTTACAGAGTAGAGTCACAGACCACAGAACTCAACACAACTGAAAAGGACAAACTACTAACAATCAAAATATCTGAAATGAAGGCAAAACAAGTCTGCTGTAAATTTTTGCACACAATAGTCTTAAGATAACCCTACCATGGCATTAAATTGCAGTTTTCACCTCACTTGATTAACTTTGTCCCTGGCCTTGTTAGGTGCAGCCCAGATCCTTCCAGGACATCAAGAGGACAATGGTTTGGTATTTCAGTGACCTTTAAATATTGATGCCAACAGTGAAAAGGAGAAGAAACATGGTTTTCACAGTGTGACCTTCGGGTGCCCTATAAAAAGCAGGTCAATGGCACACCAGCTCTGCCTCAAGGGGCAGCGAATCTTGATGGCCATTTTTATAGGTTAACTTTTGGCCATGTTATGCTTAATTACACTGATTGAGCACATCCCATGACTCATTTTGTGGAACTGTTCCTGTGGATTTATGTCCAGTGTAGGTCTGGTTTGAGTATTCCTAACAAAGTGCTATGTGCATGGATACAATACTGGCAAATTTTGGGGTAATTTAATTTTAGAACAATTTTTTAATTGATTACATTGTAGCAGCCTATTTATTTTTGGTTTTATTTATCGAAAAACCTAAATGAAGAGATAACTTATATGAAAAGTTTCATGTCAAAGCACTTTTTATTCCTGAAATTTAAGCTTTTTGGTGAAAAAAATGGCTTAAAATAGCATTAAAAAAAATTGGACAAATTTTGGTCAAATGAAATCTAAATGATCAGCAGTATCTTTTAGTTAAAATTTCTAAAATGAATATTCTGTTGTATTGTTCTGTTATTGTACTGAAGTATCACAGTCCAAGAGATCAACGCTTTTAAATGAAGCTATATTTCCTGGAAATTCAACTGAGTTGTACCATCGTATGTTAGTAACATTTGGTGTCCACCCATTTGTAGCATATTAACTGGTATTAATTTACCTTTTTAGCTTAACCCAAACATACTATTATGGTAACTGTAGTAATTAAGCATATGTTAATTTCCTCTTGCATAGGTCTAACTTGAAATATTCAAAATTTTATTCTGCCGATTTTGACCATCTTTACCATTTTGGTGTCCAACTGTTACTAACATAAACCTCCGAGATGTTCAATGGTTTTTTGTTAAAACAGGTGAGAGCATTTTACTCTGTTAAAGTTATGTTGGCACTTCCACAATGTGACCAATAGACACCAACCCTAATTGGGAATTCTATCAGTTCAAAAAACAAAGTCATTTTATTATTTGCTCTGATGTAATTACGTTAAATTTGTGTCCCACATATTGGCATGTTACTTATGTTAAATACAGGCGGTTACTAAATGAGAACTGAATTGATAGCTGTAATGGATTTAATTAAACTATAACATCTGGGATGTATAACAATTTGCATAATCAAGACAACCTCTTAAGTTACTTGAAGAACCAACTGTCATCCATGGATTTTAACGTTATAACATGCGACGACCACGCGAATGGGAGTATTATCTAATATCTAGTTACTGTTCAAGAATAAGATATTATTTTCCTAATGAAATGCCTTAATTATTAATTATGCATTCATGCACTAGAAAAAAATCAATATGTCAACATTTTACATTCAATGAATACTTTGTTTCATTTTCCAACCTATTGGTGTCCTCATGTAAGTTACTTTACATTGAAATTTTGAGTCAACATTATTAATTTTAAATTATAATTGTAAAATTTTTATGTAAGTCCCTGTGAACACCGTGAATGTTAACTTTCAATTACAAAGCAATTAGGTGTCAATAAGTTTTGAAATTAACCCGGCATCAAAGGATTGGATAAGTGATGCGTTTACCTTATGTTAGTAAAGGTGTCCACTTTGTTAAATTTCCAACAAATTCCAATGTTTTAATTTTTCATAAACATCATGTCCACACCTAGACAATCATCAAAGATGCCAATCTAACATAATTATTACGTATTAAGCCCCACTCTAAACTTCTGAGGTGGGAATACAGTACAAACTGGCACCATGTTACTGTTACGTTAAATTTCTCCCCGCCATTCTCATAAATGCTGTTGTAGTTAAAGGTGCTCATTATGGGTTATCTTTCTCATGATTTTTTTCTGATGAAGGAAGTTCAGTCCAACATTTACAGTGCATAAGACATCACATATAGTTTATTTTTTCAACTCCATGTCCCCCTTTTGTTAGCCAGTATTGTATCCAATTATATCAAATGTTGGCATCATCTCCATCTGACTGGATCATGATTCAATTGTCTCTGAACAAGTAGCAAAAGACCTGACTATTGCATTTATTGGGGGAATTGAGTTTAACTTTGAGGAATGTTAAGTTGTCACCTAGACTCCTCTCAAGGACTTAAAAGCCCCAGGGTGCTGGGAGTCCATTCTGTCCTGCTCTGTGGTCATCAACTCAAGAATAACAAACTAACAATTTGGGACCTGTTACTTACTTCCAAAATCCTGCATACACTATAGCCTAACTACAAATCAAGCATTCATAAAAACAAAAAAAAAAAACAACAAATTAGAGCATGTTTTTTTTTTTTAAAAATATTTTTTGAGAAGATTTTGAAAATATATGATCATTTTGAAAAGTATGCATATAGCTATGGATTGTCCATACATGTATCCTCCCATTGTTATTTTTTCATATTGTATTTTTGCTAAAAATTTTTAGCACTAACTGGCAAACTCTTTACCATCTCGTCTCTGACATCTCGGGAGAGCGTGGACCACTGTTATGATATTCGCCTTTGGGTTCAATGAGGGCCCCCGGTTCAAACCCCAGTAGGGCTACTAGCAGGGATTAATTGGGTACGTAAATTCTGGATTTTAATTTGTATAATACGAACTATTGATTAACACTAGAATTCGGCCTCCCCGTGGTTCATTTGGACGTGGGCAAATGAACCACGAGATTATCCCGTCCTTCGGGAGGGGACGTCAACCCGTCGGTCCCATGTACAGAGATGCATACCTGTACATGTATATCACAGTCATTTCGAGAAGATAGGGTGGTGTACCCCTGATTGGTCAAGCCTTTCTGGTCAGTTTTCGAGGGATTACCCCTAGTAGAGGGGGGTTAACCACTGTTGGTATACTCTGAGGTCTCGGTCCTAATAATAAAAACATAAATAGTAATGTCTAAATTGACAAGAAAACAT
This sequence comes from Ophioderma brevispina, assembly GCA_023653785.1. NCBI lineage: Eukaryota > Metazoa > Echinodermata > Ophiuroidea > Amphilepidida > Ophiodermatidae > Ophioderma > Ophioderma brevispina. Next base: position 10,688 of record JAMKCH010067513.1, on the reverse strand, counting down.
AGTATTTTTTTAATCACACCATTCTGGGTGGTAGTTTACACATCAGAATTCCGACACCAACTCTCCACTTCCCAATTTTTTGTGCTTCACTGCTACATAATAATCTGTCTGCTCTATCAAAGTAATATGGCTTTCATTTCCTATTGATTAATTCAGACATTGTATTATATTACCATCCACATGCTGTATTTTAGGCAAATTCATAAAAAGACATCCTCTCATTAATGAAGACAATGAACATTTATACAGTTCTATTCTGAACCAATGCATCACATCAAAGATGAACTAACCTACTCTTAAAAAATACTTGAATTTAGGAGTTCACTTAAAATAAGGCATTACACAGCAAGATTCTTATCATGGTGTAACTCAGCACCTCAGCTACAATCTATGTCGTATGTTATCTTACAGTCGGTGCCAGAATTCTCAGGAATGTGTGGTTGGTATGAACAAAAAAACCCCCAAAATTTGTTGTGCCAACCAGAAGCACAAATAGTTCTTGACAAGAGTCATACATGATTTGTAATTGGTCGAGGCGTTGCGCCTATACCGCAATTTAGTTTGCATAATACACTGGGGTGTTGGGCTTACCTGAGAAATTCTGTTGGAGAGACTGTAGCTCTACTCCAATGCATTGGGCACCCTACCAATGTTGGACTACAGGTAGGACTTGGGTCATTCCATGAAAAATCACCTAAATTTCAGAAAAGTCCCCAGGTGCTATACCCTCAGATTTTGATGAAATCATCAATGTTTCCTCTTGGGTATAATGAACTGCAGAAACTTTTAGCCTATAGTCCCAGTCGTTGGAAAGTTACAGCCTGATGAAAAATTACTTGGGACCCCCCTTTTAGCCGACTCGCGGCGTCTGGTGATTTTTCATTTTCAGACACTCGATCTTATAATTGGAAAGGGGTAACAAGCTGAAATTTGGTACTCTAAGTAATTCTGCCCAATCTTTCGAAGCTGTCATCCAAAAAAAGAGATCTCACACCCTTGTGAAGTTACAAGCATCCATAAAATCAAACCAGTTTTACCTAGCGAAAATTATTTTTCAAATTTCAAGGGGGCCAGGCACCCATATCAAGTATCCAGAGAATGCTCAAATTTGGTGTATTAATTATCTGGGTATATATCTAGACTCCAGAGGGGGAACAGCCTAAAGCAAACTTTTAATAAGGGATATGCCAAGTGCCCGAAGTGGGTCCTACACACATTATTCTTTAAAAAGCGCCCCCTGTGGGGGGTGGTTGACCTTGTGAACAGTTACTCAGGGTATTTAAATTTACAACACAGTAGTCTATTGGACCTTTATGGTGCCAAATTTCAGCAATGTGACTAAACTCCTTCATGGTTTTACCCTTTTTCCATAGATCATACACAGTAAAGGAAAATATATTCTTTATTCAGAAAGTGCAGGACCCCGTTCTAAACTGTGAAGTATATGGAGAATTGTGATTCTCAAATTACCATGAAGGAGTTTAGTCACATTGCTGAAATTTGATACTTAAAAAGTTCCAATGTATATCTCTCTCTGTTGTAAATTTCATACAAGTAACTGTTCACATGGTCAACCACCCACCACAAGAGGGCGCTTTTAAAGAATCTGTGTGTGGGACCCATTTCGGACACTACATATCCTTGTTAAAAGTTTGCTGTTAGCCTGTTCCTCCTTAGTGTATAGATAATGCTCAGGTATTATAATACACCAAACTTGAGCATTTCTTGATATTTGATATGGGCACCAGGCCCCCTTGAAAATTGAAAAAATAATACCCCCAGCTAAACTTGCCATTTTCGGATGATTGTAACTTCACAATGGTGGTGAGATATTTTTTTTTTTTTTTTTTTTTTTTTTTTTTTTTTCTCTGTTTCTGTTGCAGTTCTAAAAAAGAATGGGCAAAGGTTACCTAGAGTACCCATTTCAGCTTGGATCCCCTTTCCAATATAAGATGGAGTCTCTGAAAATGAAAAAAATCACCATTACATCGCGAGTCGTCTAAAGGGGGGGGTCCCAGTCCCTTTTCAACAGGCCGTAATTTTGAAACGCTATGAGCTATGAGCTTTAAATTTTCTGTAGGTTCATTATACCACACAAGGAAACATTTCATGGACTTTTATCAAAATCTGAGGGAATAACCTTGGGACCTAGGTTGATTTGGCATTGAATGACCCACTGTGAAGTCTCAATCACTGTGTACGTGGGTACATGGTATGATATGTTCTCTTAGCTGTTACATTTCTTGGCAATACCTATCATGTAGTATACTATAAAGTTGCCTTGACAAGACTGATACTTAACACTGATGCCACCAATTTCAAACACTATAAAAAAAAAAAAAAAAAAAAAAAAAAATAACTTACCTAATGGGATTGCCCTCTGGATTTCTAATTTAACTAATGCCTAGATCAAACTAGCCAGTATCCATCCCCTGATCAGTATCTACACAAGTACACATTCCATTGTTTGGGGGACTCTTTTCTGGTAACTTTAGGCTATTGAATTAAGCACTCGAATAGTGGGACAAATTGAATAATCTACCTTTTGTCTCTATCCTGAATTTAATCCTCGCCCAATACTACAAATGCCAGTCCTGAAAAGTATTTTATACTAAATTCTGTTCTTTTTGGTTGCTTTTTCAAAGAGCTAGGGCCAGATAAATAACTAATATACCCATATGTCAGAATAAGTAAGAAATGGGATGCGTTGTATCATCATTACTAAAAAAAAAAAAATTTTGTTTGCAAGCAATTCCTTTTCACACAAGTTTCACAAGATCTCCATTCGCATAGATCCGTAAATTTCTTTTACATTGACGATTCCATCAATATGGAAGTATTGGTTGATTTAGAGCTGAATTGCCAAGGAATTAATGCCTCAAACTGTACAAGAATTATTAATTATTACAACCAAATGAACCATGAGTCCATGATTTTCAATTTCCATTTCCTCCCTCCACATCATAAAGACCCGACAAAAGCAATATCTTTAGAAGATGTTAATAAGACTCATAAAACCCAGGAAATGTATGGAATTTGTTGCACTGCACAGATGCCATGCAATTTAAGTAAGTACACTCCAGACCACAATCTGCATCGAGTACCATTGAAACATGCAAATTGAACATCCCCGTTCTAGCCCTCTGATCACAAGTGCTGTTAAGTTTTTACTCTTAGAGATGTCCCACTGCAACTACGATGTGTTTATTGATTTTGGTCTTATCCTAAAAAAAAATCAAAAAATTCAAAACATAAAACGGTCTACCTTTTGTTTTGGGATTCTGAACCCATATCTCCCTCTCTGCAGGTTTCATAATCCAATACTCATTGATGGCAGGGCTTGAAAAAATGACAATTTGTTATTTTTACAATTTCAGAAATTTTCCTCCAAATTACAAAATTTCCCTCAATTCTTATGTATTTCTTTATTTTACATGACAGAATTTCCCCCTCCAAATAGGAGATTTCCATTGCCTGGACCAGGTTCCAGTTCCCACACTTTTTTCCAAGCTTGCCAATGGGCACGGTCTCTTAAAAAGTACTAGTAAATCAATTGTCTTCTTTCTTTCTTTACCCCTACGCAGCCGGATGCAATGAGAGGCAACGAACGTGGTACCGGTCGGAAAGTTTCTCGTTGCATCTCGGCCGTCAACACTATTTTTGGTCGCCGCAATGACTCTCATTGGCCTCTCATTGCATCTGTGCCGTCTTACCCGGAAAATGACGCGATGTCCTCGTTTCATTTGGGCCGTCTTTTACTGAAAATTACGCGATGTTCCTCGTTGGCATTTGGCCGTCTTACGGAAAATGTGGCTATGTTCCTTCCTCGTTGCATTTGGGCCGCTCATTCCCGAGAACTTGATGCGCTCTTTTTCACTGCATTTCGGAACTGTTTTGCCCGCAAGAAGGCCAATGCTTTTCATCAGGCCGGGACACTGTGTCAAATGCCCATAGACAATTTCGCGTTCGATGGTGATAGCGCACCATTTTCGATAAGCCCTCTGTTTTTAATTATGCATAAACGGATTCAAGACGTAACTCGGAGCATGACGTAGCATAATAGCGCCCGCACGCCCTACTTAAATGTAGCTTAATAGCGCCATCACGACTGGCAACTATAAGCTACAAATTTCATGTTTTTTTTTTTTAATTTACATTTTTGTTTTTATTACTTTTGTTTTGGTTATTTTATTTATTTACCCTGTTTTTATTGCATTCGCACACGATGTTCCTCGTTGCAAATCTGGAACGTCTTTCCGGTAAATGGCGCGATGTTTTTCGTTGCATCTGGGCCGTCTTTCGGGAAAATGATGCGATGTTTTTCGTTTCATCTTCTGGGCCGTCTTCCGGGAAAATGACGCGATGTTTTTCGTGCATCTGGGCCGTTATTGACTTTACGCTACTTATTCCTGTGCCGGGAAATATGGCCGAGATGCAATGAAACGCAAACTTTGCTTCTCGTTGGCAGCTGGGCCGTTTAAAATAAAAATAGATTTGCCTCGTTGGCATTTGGGCCGTCGGCCGGGCAAAACGACCCCGTCCGGGTTAGGGTTATACCTCTTGCCTAAAAACAATGTTTCCTTAATGTTCTATACACCACCACTTTGTGCCCTCAGATTACCTTCATTTTGTTTTCCCACAGATATATGCGGACGTAATTACATTTTGAATGTTAGAACATCGCGTCTCTGTACAATGGACATGTTTATCGGCGCCAAATGGAACTACTCTTTGCATAACCATGTATTAACCAGATATCACAATACAATACGGGAGTTAAGAAGAAGTAAAAGAACAAAAATATGGGTTCATAAGTACTAATCCCGGCTGTGCATTTTACGTTTAAGAGGCCCAATGCCGAACTAACATCAAAGCAATATGCCCTGAACTTTGTCAGATTCCTGAAAGCTTATAACAGCGCCAAGAAGGGAGTCAAATATATCCAATGCCAAGGGCTTCTGGGGAATAACCAAAAATGTATCATGTGTCCCAAATTTCACCCCGATTAAAGGTGGGTGAACCATCAATTGTCTGAATTTCATAAGATATTTTCCTCCTCACATGGAAGCTATCACTGATACATCTCATTACAAATTTTGTATAAAATTGGATTGATTCAAGCCCAAATTAATTGTCGAGCTATGAGTGCAAAAATCATTGGGCGCGACGCAGTCGAGCCCCAGATTTTAAAACTCATAGCGAGACCAATAAATATTGGGCGCAAATCATCCAATTTATCATTATGTCGTAGGATTCGATCTTTATCTAATACTTGGATGGCTGAGGTTGATAACAGAAAATATCGCCCAAAGCCTAGATCAATATCGGCGAGTCGGAATACGACACGATATTTTCTTGGCGAGGCGATAATTTTCTGTTATCAGCCGAAAGGCATCCTATTATTATTATTATCAAGAAGAAGCTGACTTGACAAAATATTTAAACTGGCTTGTAAAAACTAATAAAAACACATGTATGTCCTGACGATGCTGACCGAATCCCAATCTTTTTTCGTATTGTGGCAGTGTTTGGCTGGTACGCTAATCGCACTGTGGTAATTGCACGACAGATGCATATAATATCGCGTATCGGACACCTCAAGCCTATGATATGAGTCCGCTGTTTTGATAGTAGACCCCGAAATGTTGATTGGAAGGTCAAAGCCACGAGTTACATATATTTAGATAACATGTATCAACAACAAGAAGATAACACTTATGCACTTGGACCCATGACATCATCAAAGGATACTGAGTTGCCATCAACACAACTTTTTTCAACAAATACCATAAACATTGTCAGTCCATCTTTGATAACAAAACAAACATCCTCCCCCCTTGGTGCTCAATCTGATTACAAATGAAGTGCCCAAAGTCTATTCTCCATCGCCACCCAACCCTTTCGGCTAATGACCCGATCTAAGTCGATTAATTTTTTTTCTTGATAGAAATGGTCTCCACCCCAAACCCCATGTAAGGTTTTGTCACAATTTTAACCGTGTTGAAGTCGGAGCTAAAAACTGCTTTGTAATTACCATCGTACTCTGTAATAATTGTCGACCAAACTGGGGTATAATGTCACTCAACATCCAAACGAACATTCTTTAGCCTAAAATTTCACAGATAAATAGAAAATAGTAGTGTTTCTTCGATACAACCTTTTGACCACTTCCGGTAAAATCTTGGGTCTCTGGGGAGAGCTTTTTATGCGGACCCATAGACATTTGAAGGTGCACGAGAGATTTTGAAGCACCCAATTTGTGTGTCATAATAGTAATTTAATAGATTAGACACTCAATTAATTTCTTACCTTGCATTATACCACAGAAATGGCTTAAAAGAGATAACAAGGTGATTTTGAATTTGCTATATATTTCAATGCAAACATAGTCTGAATTTCGTATTTGCTTCCTATACGACATTAGAATTGCAGAATGTTTGGTACCATAGAACATTTCTCCGCTTTACCTTCTCAGATGGGGATTTTTGATAGAAAACTTTACAACAGGCCAAATCCTAACTTTCAATTTTTTTAGGGACACCTGGTATTTAAATCTCTTTGTTGCACCTTTAATTATAACCAGAGGGCCACATGTTAACCTCGCCATGTACAATGTAGACCTACACATCTTAGCCATAAGACAGTCATAGTCCCCATGACACCTTGTCTGAAAACTTGTTTTTTTTTCTAAGAAATTGTAAAACTTCAAAATATTCCAATTTTTAATTTAATGTAATCGTACAAGTTTGGTGTTTATGTTTTCCAGTGGGATTTTTGTGCCAAAATTGATTTTATTAGCTTACTTTGTCAATTTTGAGGTGCTGATTTCAAAAATATTAGGTGACCATTTTTTTACAACGCCTTCAGCGCCATTTGGATTTCAAAATGGCCGCCAGTTTGCCAGTATTTTTGTTCCATATCTCGGTTTAGGGGCAACTTAGAGGAGTAAAATTGGTGCCAATACCCATGTTGTGATGCCAGGGATCCATTGGAAGCAGCGTCTCACTTGAAACTGTTTGGTTGGCTGCCATCTTGAATTTCAAAATGGACGACCATTTTTAAATTGTTATGTCCTATATCTTGGGGTGTGAGCAAAGTGGAAGAGTAAAACTGTGTAATTACCCATGTTTGTGATACAGGGTATTGACTGGCTTACTTGTATCTAATTTAGCTTCGCCGCCATCTTGGATTTCAAAAGGCCCACCATATCTAATAATGTTTTTAAAATCTCAGCATACCAGTAATGAAGCAGTCTAAAATGGTAGCATTGAGATAATATAATGATAGTCCACTCACGGAATGCCTATTATTTCAACGGAGAGCAAACTCAGCCACATGGAAGATTTCAAAATGGCCGCCACTATCCGTTTTTTATGTTGATTAATAAGGTAAGCTAATGAAATGTAACCCCAAATATGAGTATCAATTCGATTCTACTATTTTAACACTATCTTGAACTGACTTTGATTTTGGGATGGTCTTTTCAGTACATAAAGTTTATTTTACCATACTGCGTTAGTTCGGCACTTTGAGGTGTAGGCATTAATCATTAATATTTTCGTGAAAAGCAAACAAAGTTATAATCTCATGTTATCCACCTTTTTAGAGACACACAAACTTTTTTATCATGCAACTTGACTAAAATGCGAAGAGGATGGTGGATTTTTTTGCATTCCATCACAAGAAAAAAATTAGGCTATTGAAATCCTTAGAGGTTAAATGACTACATCACTAGTAAGGATAGAACTTAAGTTCTTAAGGGCATGTTGTAGAGAGTATACTTATCTATGGAGCTGAGACTTGCACCATTACCCAAAAGCTGAGGACAGGATCAATGGCTGTTAGTAAACTTCTTAGACGGAGTACTTAACATCAGCTGGAGAGATTATATTTCCATGAGGTATAGGGAGATATACCACTCATATCAGAAACCATTAAAAGAGACGGTCTTCAGTTTGCAGGTCACTGCATGAGGGACCAATGACCAACCTATCTCTCACATGATTGGCTGGACACCACATGGAGGAAAACCTAGCGGGCAGGAAACGTAGTTATTCTGATGTCATTGACTAAGATATTGGATTTTATGCAATGGAATCCAGCAACTAATGAGGATAAGCAAGCCTGTACAAATTTTCCGTGGCTGCTTTCGACGTTCAGTCCACGGACGACAGATGATGAGGATGAGTCAGGATAGCCTTTGGACTTGTTACGTTGTACTCAATTGTGTTACCAAAGTCACTGAAATTTAATAGAGCGCTTGTTCTTGGCAAATGTGCTGCATTTGCTGTTCGTGAAAGACACCCATGCACAATAAAGTTTCAAGAATATTTAACATGCTGTCTAGGTCAAAACTATCCTCACGAAATTTCTGGAATACACCCAATGCGTCACAGCTTGAATCTAGGTTTTATCCACCTACTTTAGGATATGACAGGCCAATTTTCTCCAATCAGTACCTCTAAAAACGTGCAGACCTAGTAGACCTATAGTTTTTTTGCTTCCAAATGCTGCATACCTTAAATGTATGTCAACTGTGAAGCTTTGATTTTCCCTTTTACGGTGATAAAGTGAAGCTAGCCTAGAGGCTGTTGGTTGAACACAAATTCATGAGGTAAATGAAGACATCCGCGTCTGGCAAATATACATTATATCTCTATACTGATGTTTCCGTCAGTCTTGCAAAACGCATCAAATCATGCATTGGGATCAAGGTGTCTGCCTCAAATGAGTGCTCACCAATATTGAAGCCATATAACCTGGGTGTTGGAATACGTTGACGATGCCAACCTAAGCTCTTGCTGGATCTCATATATGAGTGAAGCTTCCCCAATATCTGTCAGGAGAGACTTGTTTCAATAGAGACAGCAGGATTCGTGTACTAATTTGATAGTAGTCGAATCTCTGATGTCAAAATCTGGACCGGATCAATGCAGCAGACATTTTCGCCATTGTCAGAGGCTTCAGGGAGTTAAATATATATCTGTCGAAGAGTCACATCTTGCATCATACCCAGAGACAATCTTACTGATGCTTCGAACAAGGGGTTGGCAAAAATTGTGGGACCTTCACCACGCTTTTAAAACGCTCCAGTCAAGATTTGATTGCTGGATTGTCGATGGCGATTGGTGAATAAAGACCAGATTCAGTGCTTATGGATTCAAGATACTTTGCGATAGCATGAAATGAAGCAAAAACAAGGCAAGATCAAGTGTTAGACAGCCAAGTGGATATCCTTGAGCAGGCAAGCATGTAGGCTATATAGGGCAGTATAATCGGTTGGAGGTCTCCTTAACAAATCGGGTTTCCATGATGGTCACTGATGATAGTCCGGGAGAAATTTAATCTTGAACACTTCTGGCTTGCAGTTATGCGAAAAAGTAGATCGAAAGAGCTCTTGCAGTACTTGGAAAAAGGGTTTTCAGTACGCGGAGAAGTAGATCGAAGACCTTTTAGTTCTCCCATAAAACCTTACCCAATCTTCCGTGTCCCAATTGCTCCACCCCACGTCTTTGTTTCTTTTTTTATTTGTAATTTAAGTATTGAAGTCTGATCAAACCAGTTAAATAAAGTTTCTTGAATAGCTTCCAAGTAAGTACTTATTTTAATCAATTTAAGCACTCTACTTGTACAAAACATCACTCAGATTTAACTACATATGAAACAGCCCATCTAGAGCAGGCCCCAGGCAGTTTACGCAATGCCATATGTCTCTTAAATATCCCGCCCGTAAATTTAACAAAGCGCCGGCGCAGGTAAGATAGCATGAGTTGTATGAATGGAGTCTAATTAGGCTTATCGGATTATAAAAATCAACGGTTCGGGATTATAAGATCGGGCGCGTTTCCAGTTTGGACAACATATAATTGAAAAATGGCGGCCATTTTGAAATTCAAGATGGCGAAACCAAATTAGATACAAAATAAGGAAACGCTTTAATAGAATCCTTGGTGTCACCAACATGGGTATTGCCCCCATTTTTAGATCTAAGTAAAGCCTTTCTAATAGCCGAGAACAGGACACTAAAATAGTTGAAAATGGCGGACCATTTTGAAATTCAAGATGGAGGCCCAAACCAAATCCGGACAAGGAAGACAATGATTTCAATGGAATCACTGGAGCAAAACATGCGGTATTGCCCCCATTGTTCCTCCTCTAAGTTGTCATAGCCCGCGATCCTTATAGGACAAATATAATGAAAAATGGCGGCCTTTTGAAATTCAAAAAAACAAAAAAATTGGCGACTGAAGGCGTTGGTTGAAAAAAATGGCGGCACCTAAGTTTTTTGAAATCAGCACCCAAAATTGCCACGTTAGCCAAATAAAATCAATTTTGGCACGAGAATCCCCACGGGATCTAAATGGCTGACATCATCAAACTTTACTATAGCATTTCTAATCTGAAAATTATAAGTTACAATGTTGTATTTTTATCATTAGAACTCAAAACAGGAAACAACTATTTGATGCTCTCAAAATAGATCCATTTTTTCAGTCGCCCTTGTGAAATTTTATAACAATAGACGGGAAAATGAGCGGATCAAAATTTACTTGTTAACGTGGTCAGAATGTACACATACACAGCCCATATTATATAATTTCCATTCATTTTCAACCATTTTACTTGAAATGCACTTTCCAAAGAGGCACCATTTGTTATTCAGAAACTAAAAAAGTGGTGGAACATTA
>JAMKCH010067512.1:0-17607 GCA_023653785.1 Ophioderma brevispina | reverse complement strand
AACATGTTGTCATTAACGGATGTGGAGTTTTGCAAAACCCGGCGTTTGTAAAACACGGAATCGCCTAAATCGCTTACTTCGCTTAATTCTCCCTACCCTCCATTTATGGAATTGCTTCACTGGCGCGAAAACAGGACTCCCTAGGTAAGTAAAAATTATCCTCCGATACACGCAGGATCACTGTGTGGTGCTGAATATGAAGACTGCATAGATTTACACATGGCGGAATTGTGTATTTTTCTTATTGATAAAAAGTGATTTAGTAATTCTACTAAAATCAACAATAGATAAAAGATAGGCAGTGAGTTCAGACCCATTTAATGAGACCGAGAATCTAATTAGTCTTTATGACTGAGTCTGATCACTAAGTCTCAGCTCGGTCTTCACCAATTTCCACTCAATTGCAAAATTGTTAGCCACCCGTGACGTCATTTGACCCCATAACTCAATGACGGAATAAGTTGTTAACGGAATAAAGCCCAGTAGCCTATATGATGTGAACTATGACATCACTGGCAGTGGCGTAGCCGGGGGCAGGTGGGAACATGCCACCCCCCTCCCGCCCCCGACCGAGATGTTTTGTCGGTACATAACGGTCCGTCGGTACATTTGTCTAAAAAGCTGTAAGCTGTTTTTTGTAGGGCGTGGTGCATGTTAGAGCTTCATGAAAATTGGTTGCTAAGAACTGCTTAATTGGTCAATACTACTACCCTAAATAGTATCTTTGCGTTGGCGATAATAGGTTTATCTTTTTGTCCCTCCTCCCGTAATCAAAATTTGGAGGCGACGGTAAAAAAAATTTGGGTCAACTGGCGAGCGAAGCGAGCTGTGAATTTTTTTTTTTGTAAGTACAATACACGTGGGGTACATTCACAAATCCGTGCCCCCTCGTCAACAAAATCCTGGCTACGCCACTGATCATTGGGGGTGGCGAAACAAGACATTGTCAATTATGCTTTGTATGCATGTGTATTTATCATCTTGCCTTTTCACGCGGCATCTTGACATGAGGACGGTATGAACACTTAACAAGCTGTCTCGAACCCTCATCTGCCTCAAATTGACCGCCAAGGCTCACACCGCCCATTCATCCCGCCATTCATAAAACTTTTCTGTGCTAGAGACTAATCAAGCTAATAAATGAGATGACTCCGTGAAGGCTGGGACCGAGACTAATGATTGAGATTTCTGCCACAGAAGTGAAAGTTAAGAGAATTCGTTATTTGATCAAATAGTCACGACATTTTTGCTCTGCGTAAGTTCACAAAATCCAACCGGAATTTTTGGGACAAACACACCAAAATTTTGAATTTCAAAGATATTTGTTTTTAGTTAATTGTTGGTTCTTCAAGATTCAACTAAATATTCTGTGATAAATACATCAACACAGGAAAATTAAAGAGACATGAGGAGATTTCCAGGAAGAAGCGCCCCCAATTTTTCTCAAACCCCGGTTTTTTACATATTGGAATGCTTACCAATGTATTAGATCACACCTGAAGTGAATAAGCTGAATATGCCGTCTTTATGTAATAAGATAATGATTTAGTACTTTCTGCCGTGCATGACAGAAAGTCAAAGCATGGTGCTCTATGGGGAACGATTACGATAGCAGGCAAGTTCAAAACAAGGTTTGCGGTTTTCTTTTGCACCTGTTTGTCCAATAACCCTTCAAAACATTCTCGATAGGTTGTCTTCAACCGATCAAGTGAAATTTGAGAGAAATTTGTATCCTAAAAAATCTCCTCCTGTCACTAAGCGAAGTAGGCGATTTTGGCGATTCTGTGTTTTACAAACGCCGTGCAAAACCACATGGAATACCTTTCCCCTGTTACCTACCTCAACTTTGTCGATATCAAAATCCCTCTAAATGTACGATATATCCCTGTTTTCACTATCAAACACAACTTGAGATCCTATATAATGCGATGACATATGTAAAAAAAATAGAAATTAAAAATTTTGAAGGAAAATTGCAACTGACATCACTATGCATGGTGGTTTCTCTGGAAAATGATGGATGCTACTGTTTTTAGACAGCTTTTTGAGGATTAACTATTTCAAAAAGGTAATTTATTATCTCAGAACATATATCAACTCGATTCTGAAATGCTTTTGGTATTGTGTTCATCTGAAGTCTGCAAAGTTGGCTCCTTGATGAAGTCAGCTGCGGTAACAGGGAAAGGTATCCTGTGGTTTTGCATTTAACTCCACATCCACTAATGACAACATGTAAAGACATAATGTGAAGGCCAATGAAAGTCAATATTATGTTTCCTGTAACATTTTTGCAAATCATAAGGAGGAAACTATTTCATTTTATTATTCGTTAATTTTGAAGAAACGGCCATTCACCAACCTTCAGCATACTCTAATAAGCATTACATATTGTGTTCAAACCATCACCCTACATTTAAAAATATGTTGCAATGTTCTTGATTTCATAATCTACTTAAAAATCACATTCGCAGACGGGATCACAAGAAACTTGATAGTTTCCTTTAAATACAAAATAATGAACTTTTTAGGGATGTCAGCATCTCAAACGCGGGCAGAAAATCTTAATGCGGGCGGGTTACGGGAATTAAACATAACATCGACTTTCATACGCAGGCTTAATGTGGAGTTTAGTCCCAATAATTGGGAATTCCCATGACGTTTCTTTAAAAGTATGCCTTTAAACAGTCTATATTTAAGTCCCAAAACATTATGGGTATCAGCTGTGACGGTTTTTGTGTAGCCTTCAAATTTCAACCAATGGACAACATGTCACCTCCAATATTCATATAACACCGATGCTTTCGCTAAACACTCTACTACCTGGAGCACCAGTAATATCCAATTGTAAATACAAGCCTAAAGCTTTCATTTAAGCACCTGGCAATACAAAAATCAGGACCTAGTCACCGGTCAGAACTTAGGTTGACCCAGTCTTGAAAATTTCATAAAATTTTACTTCATAAAAAGTGTGCTGAAGATATTTCGAATATCCGTTGTGATAACACTCTAAGCCTAAGGAATACTTTCAAGGTGGATCAGGTACTATATTCAACATGGAAGCGTGGAAAATTAATGGAGAAGTGAGACATAAATTTTGTAGATCAGTTACAACAATATTTGGCATGACTACGCATTGATTACGTAATGAGCATTGGATAATTGTTACCATAGGAGGAGTTATGCTCAGGCAGGACTAATGTGGAGTTATGCTTAGTAGAACTAGGGAATATTATGCTACTCTGAAAAGTGGGATGCCGAACGTACGCTTGCTGTAGCTGTGCCTTGTGAACACTTCTATATACGCGGCAGGCATTTTATGCTGGCCACGATTCTCCTGTGGGGGGCTGTTATCTCATTGAATCATTCTATCATTGCATTGATTATCATGATGATTTGCGTGTTGCATAATCATGATCATGTGGCCAGGATGAAATTAGATGTTAAATATAGGGCACTTGATGATACTTCCAATACAATAAAGACTTGTGATTAAAAAGCCAACAATCTTCATTCTGTCCTGCTGAGTGCAACCAAAAACCCCGTGGTGTTGCACAAAGCTAGGACACTGAATCGGTCATGGACTCATCATCAGTCTGACTTGAGATGTGAGAAGCAAATTACCTGCAAAATCTTTAAAGAAGATTCTAGATTATTTCTCGATCTCTTCCGCTCTGTGGACAGCATCGGGTTTAATAAGAGCTAGGGTACGCTCTAATACGATTTGTTGAATTCCTCTAAACCATTCTCCATGGCAACATTCGGGCATATTATGCTTTCATCGACAAAAAATACACGTGAAAAGTAGACAACAAGTCGCAGAAATTCGCGGTACATGTGGTTGCTTATGCGGAGGATATCCAGTGTGGTTTCAGTGTTTATAGTCTCAATTAATATCAGGCGCCTGGTCGCTGCTGTAAACTCGACCAGCCCTGAACTCGACGGTCACTAAACTCCACCGCGGCCAGTGAAGGACTCTAAGCTTGCTCTCGGCGCATAATAAGGCTTTTACATGTCAGTCCCCGGCGGAGGGTTCTCACTTTTTGTTTGGGTATGAGAGGTGCGGTCGAGTGTTTGAATGGGCCCGGGAATGGGCTTATTTTGATAAAGTACTAGTTTCCACAAAAACACCTATCGGACTATGTACCGAACCGCGTGGCTATTTTAATTGAAAGAGCAAATGAGGCAACTTTGTTATATACCAAAATTGGTAATTTATGTAAACGATAGCAGCTTAAAAATAATTGCTATAAAAAGAGCCATAGGGCCATCATTGGCACAAGACTGGTACAACATTGGTTGTAAATATGAGGTCATAACAGCTCATAACCAATATAGTTAATGTTGAATTTTAACTACTTAGTTCTCCAGGTAGAACCAGATGGGATATTTATTATCTTTCCCTGGAGATGGCCCACGCACACAATTTTGAAAAAACCCATATGCACTTTGCCGGATTCGAACCGGCGACCTCCCTTTTACTAGTGACTGCGCTCTAACCAACGAGCCCACACACTGGGTTGGTAAAGAGCTAGGATATAAAATCAAAAGTACTGAATTGTTTGCCCCTGATGTAAAGCTTTTCCATCAAAAATAACCCCCATCTGAAAGGATTAAGCTTAGAATGTTTCTTTGGTACAAAAATTGTGAAATTTCTAAGTCGTATAGGAGCAATCCCATTCAGCCTATGTTTACATTGAAATATAAGCTAATCAAAATCAAAATCACCTGTTTTCCCTCTCTTTTCTCCTCTTTTAAGACTTTCTGTAGCCAAACACAGGTAACTAATCCATTGATTGTCAAATCTTATGAAATTACTATTATGACACAATATTTTTGGGTGCCTGGTCCAAAATCTCTCGTTGCACCTTTAAGTTCGAATAGGTGTCCATCGCTTTCTAGCGGATAGCATCAGAAATTCGACCCATGTTTATGGTGACCAAGTTGTACAAAATATGACCCTTTATAATTGTTGGTTTTTCGAAATTTCATAGTAATCTTAGTAAAACGCCCATTTTCACATTGTACTTTTCCGAAAATCGAAAACTCACCATTTCCATTGGGGATTTAACTGAAAATCAGAAAATTGCCCCATTTTCATAGAAATTGCGACCAAAAATTTGAAAAATGGACCCATTTAGCGCTATATAGTATCAATGACCCTCACATGACCCTCAAATATAGTAAGCATGGTGGGAAAGAACGACCCTTGTTTTTATAGTAAGGAGGGTGAAAATGTGACCCTTATCGGCGGCACATATTACCTAACCCTTTTTCCACTTGATTAACCGCCCAACACCCCCCCCCCCCCCCGGGGTTTTCCATGTCTATTTGGTTTCCATTTTGAGATAGTTACTTGTGGGTTATGGCTACATTTCTTTGATGGTTCCCAGTGGCTACTGGTTCCGATCATTGCGATTCCCAGTGTTTTAGTGGTTCTATTTCTTTGGGGTTCCATTGTCTATGCTTC
This sequence comes from Ophioderma brevispina, assembly GCA_023653785.1. NCBI lineage: Eukaryota > Metazoa > Echinodermata > Ophiuroidea > Amphilepidida > Ophiodermatidae > Ophioderma > Ophioderma brevispina. The sequence goes on along the minus strand of JAMKCH010067512.1, from coordinate 12,140 downwards.
AATTTTGTGGTTCCTTTGGCTGTCGGTTCCATTTATTTTTTACTTGTGGGTGGCGGTTCCATTTAGTTTGTGTCCGAAGTTCATTGTATAGTAAGGGGTGAAAATGTGACCCATATCGGCGGCACATATGTACCGACCCTGTTCCACTGATTACCCCCCCCCCCGGGTTTCCAGTGTGCTATTGGTTCCATTTTGAGAGTAGTTACTTGTGGGTATTGGCTACATTTCTTTGATGGTTCCCAATGGCTATTTGTTCCATCATTGCCGTTCCATGTTTAAGTGGTTCTATTTCTTTGGTGGGTTCCCAGTGGTCTACTGGTTCCCATTTTGGTGAGTTTCCTGTGACTGTTGGTACATTTTCTGGTGGTTTCCCAATGCTATGGTGCCGATTATTGTGGTCCCCAATGTCTTGGCTCCATTTCTTCGGTGTTCCTAGTGTCTACTGGTCCAGGGGGGGGGGGAGGGTCATTGTGGGCTGTTGGTTCCAATATCTTTGGTGGTTTCCTGTGACGTTTATTGTAATGCATGCGCGTCCGCGCTGGCGCAGCAAGCCATGCGGTACGTTGGGGTCCCCACGCACATAATCATGATGGACGCGTTCGAACTAAATAACAATTAAATCACTTTTGAATTCGACGGCAAAGCAACAACACATGCCTCTTCATTTGTCCGACCGTGTATGTCGTTAAACTACAGACAACAGCTTCAGCAGTTGATGGAATCAATAAAGAAGAAATCATTATTATTCTATTCATGTCATATGTGTCATCTGTATCTCCTAGTTGTGTACTTGTAATCATCTGTGTGGTAGTTATTCGTTAAGACGGAGCGCAAGGTCCATTCTCTCTACATAACATGGTGGCAGCGGAAACAAGAACTGTATTTTTGTAGGATCGTCATTGAAGCGCTTTGAAGAAGATCTATAATTGGGATGCGTCGTCGATAGAAATTTTTGGAGCCGTAAGTTGTGAAATTCAGCTAAGAAATGCTGAAACTTTTAACTTTATTTAGCAGTAAGCGACACTGTGGATATTTCGAGACTCGGTCGATCTGGAAGGACTCAGACGTCGAACTTTGTGAATTTGCCAGATAAAGAATTCTGGTATGTTTTGAATTGCATGGTTGGAAATACCAATTTTGTATTAACGGCTATCGTACTATCGAAGACTTGACAGCACAGCTTTAGTGTGCATCGCCATTTACCAGCAACCTATTGTGGCAGAACAGTAGCTGAGCAAGGAACATATTATTGTTTTTTATGGAACGAGACTGTATGACTGACAGCTTCTCCTACAGGAGGAAGGAAAAGAAGATGGAGAAGATTGGACTTGCAGAACGAGAAGATCTTTATGCGATTTTTTACACACCTTTGAAAGTAATAGGGGAATGTGACGTATTGTATGCATGCGCGATCCGCGCTGGCGCAGCAAGCCTGCATGCGTTGGCGTCCCCACTCACACATCATGATGGACGCGTTCGAACTATGGGGAAATTGCCACGATCCTCGTCTCATCTATTTCGTCTACTATCCAATAGTCTTTCCAGTTTTGTCTAAAATCACTAGTCTAGCCCCAACATACTCTTGTAGTTGTCTATTACCATTTAGACTAATTACCATTCGTCGTTAATTCACCACAAATAGGTAATTACCTTTCGATAATCCGTTGTATGATCACCTACGTTGTCTATCAGCTTTGTCCTAAGGCATTCTTCTACTACCATTTGTATCATCATCAATTGTCTAAAACCATTGCGTCTATGCCATTCGTCTACTGCCAGTTGTCTAATCCCATTTCTAAAACCATTTCGTCGAATGTCAGTTCGTCTACTGGACCACTGGTCTAATTACAATGTCTAAAACCTTTCGACTAGCCAATTCGTCTCTGCCCTTAAACTACAGACAACATCTTCAGATTGATGGAATCATAAGAAGAAATCATTATTACTAATATTCTATTCATGTCATAGTGTCTCGTATCTCCATAGTTTGGTGTCGTGTATCATCTGTGTGTATTATTTCGTTAATACCGGACGCAGGTCCATTCTACTCTAGATACTAACGTCTCCTAGTTTGCTACTTCGTGCATATTTATTTTTGGTTCTGGTGTCTACTGATTTATTTCTTTGGTGTTTCCATTGTCTATTGGTTCAATTTCCTTGGTGGTTCTTATTCTACTTTTTCATTCATATGGGGGAGGGGTTTCCTGTGTTTGTACTTGTCTCTTGTTAAATTTTATAAATGTCCCTGGTATTAATGGTTCTCATTTTTGGTAGTTCACTGTCCCTTGTTCCATATGTTGTGACTACTTGAACATAGAGCTGGTGTTTAGATCCCAACGAGGATCATTTGGTGTCTGATTCCCTTTTACTGATGCCTAATTATTGCCGATTCCCAGTGTTTAGTGGTTCTAGTCTTTGGCTTGGTGTTTCCCAGTGTCTACTGTTCCATTTGGTGGTTCCTTGTGACTGTTGGTTACATTTTCTGGTGGTTCCCATTGGCTACGGTTCCCGATATTGGTGTTTCCAATGTCTGGTTCCATTTCTTCGGTGGTTCCTAGTGTGCTACTGGTTCCATTTGGGGTTCGCTGTGGCTGTTGTTCCATTTCTGTGGTGGGTTCCCAGTTGCTACTTGCTAATAATGTTGGGTTCCTGGTGCCACTGAGTTTATTTTCTTGTTAGTTTCCTCCATTGTCTATTGTTCAATTTCTTTGTGTTTTCTTAGTCTAGCTTTTTTTCATGGGGGGGGGGGTGTGTGTTTTTTTCCCTGGTGTGTACTGGGTCCTACTTGTTCTAATTTTATATGTGCCTGGTATTTAATGGTTCAATTTTGGTGGTTCCTAGTGTCGTTGGTTCCCTATGTATGATGACTACTTTAAACATTAGATCTGTTTTTTAGTCCCACAAGAGGTCATTTGTGTGTGATTTCCCTTTTACTAATGTCCTAAAGTCACTGCCGATTGTTCACCATTCGGCAACGCGCGCGCGCAATATCTGCATAAAAGGGGCGGAAGACTATGGGTATCTTCATAAGCGTTAGCAATTGGGAGGCCACTACTCAAACAAGCCCATCGTCCTTCACTTACCTGTTGAGCACAGTCATGCGCGACGCACGGTAAATAACTCTGACAATTCCTGACCGAGGATTAAGTTAAATCAATTAGTCAACCCCTGTTTCCTAGCTTGGGTTCAAGTCACGATTCTGAAAACATAATAATGATTTTCGCACGGTACACAAAGATGTTGATCTCGCGACACAATATAAAACTCATAGCTCGCCAATGTTCTCTGTGATTGTGGCTGCAATCCTCCAAATTTTACATCAAATCTCTGCCAATGAGCAAAATATCTTTATCCAATATTAAAGCCCATACATCATGTCCATGCTAAACGATACACTGTGCTGGCCCAACATTGGGCCATCACTTGAGTTTGTGTCTGGTATTCATTAACTCTAGAGGCCGGACATTGTGCGAACATAATTTTTCCACGTTACGGACGCGCGTTTTAAATAGTAATTACAGACTGTAATGCTTCCTCCTGTGAGTAATCTGTGTTACGACCTTTGTACTGTATTACACTCTATGGAAAGATAAAACTACTGGCACTATCAGCCTAAGGGACCACTTTGTTCTGCGCGGGGTTCTGCGAACCTCTCGGAGTTTCACCCCCTCCCCTCCACAAATTCTTTTAAAGCGAGATCTTTGCTGACAAAGCTAGGTTTGAGAAATGACGCACGACAACAGTTTGTGATTGCCTGAACATTGCAACCAATATTGTACTTCCGTTACGCATGTGGCTTTGGAAAGCGAACTCGCAAGATCGCAAGTAACGCGGTCCCGGGAAAGTTGATGAAGTCTGATTGTCACAGACTTCAGAAGATATTATCTAAATTGAATTGCCGAGAGATTACGATTATCATCCGTCATAGCGAATCAGGGTCCGTACTATGTTGTGTTTTTGATATGTTTCGGATTGTAATGGGTCTGAACCTATGAACCCTACGAGAAAATTGAACGGTTTTGTCGGTTACTTCGGTGCTCGCAAAACCGGAAAAGTAAACATACTCAACGCTACTGGCCTCTCCCTTTTCCCACAATGCCTTTGGTATTATTCCAGTCTGAGATTTTCAAACGCGGGCCAACTTTTTTTTTCAATTTTAGAAACAGAATTATACGTGTACTTCTCCGGCCATCCGTATGCAAGGGTTTCCTCCGCGCTTCGCCGGGAGGGGGACAACCCGCACCCCCCCCAGACAGCTTGTATACCGACCTCTCCATTAACACTTTATGCATGATTCAAACAAACTACCCATTATATTTTACTGTGTTAAAAAGACATTTATCAGAAGCATTAACAAGCATTCGGCTACATGTAAATACCTTTATAACAAATTCAAGTTTCCATTCAATTTGCATGGGAAAAACTTGTTCTGACCCAAACTTCACCCCTTGAAGTCTAATGGGTCGTCCCTTAACTCCAGGAAAAATAAGTAAAATAGGAGTGTGTGTAAAATAGGAGGGGCTTGAAGTCCCAATTTGTAACACTTACGTATATGAATAAATCGCATCCTCATCATAGTGCGCATTCACACCCTAGAAACTGTTTTACACAATTTGGCACTCGCGGGTGGTGTTTTTTGGGGGAAAGGTGTGTGTGTTTGTTGTGGAATGTGTGTTGTGTGTGTGACTGTGTGGGTGGGTGAACTATCGTCTGGGGCTTTTTCGGAAGGGTCGCGTTGGTAACAGTCGCATTTGATGGCGGGGATGACTTCTATTAGCTTTCTATACTCCGGCTTTTTAACCACATTATGTTTTTTGAAAACAATACCCGTCGTATTGGTGTTAAAATTTGTATTCACATTTGAACAAGAAACCCATAGACTGAGACACGAACAGGGATAAGTACTTTGCCCATTGCCTTGTTAATTTTTACTATTTTCTTACAATAAAAGAATACAGCGATACAAAGCGTCCTCAACGGGAAGCGAATGGCACAACGTGAAACATTCCATTCAAGGATCATTTTTCAATGACAATCAACATCACATAGCCAAGTTACGGTAGCAGATCTGTAACCCTCACCGCGACTGTCACCCCAGTCCGGCTCTCTCTCTGGGTTTAGAGCGCATGCACTTGGTTCAAAGATAATGCTAAACTCGGGGCTAAATTAAAAACTGATGCTTTTCCGCTACCACCCCCGGACAGCCCTGCAACAACTGTCATGGCACAGAGCTCCTGGAATTAACACTAGTAGGTAGGGAGTAGCCCGAGACTGTACAATCTGTAGGGAAAACGTCTCCCCAGATCATTCCACAAGTACGGACTGCATTACCACCCTTTACCTTTGCGCACTAGCACTGTTATTTTGATCTATCCGGGGACCACAGATGCGAAACACCAACGTGTGGTATCATGCACGCGACATAGTATCATTCATCCGATACGCGACAGCAGCTCCTTTATCAGAGCGCCCAATATGGAAAACTAAACATAGCACTAAACTAAAAGACGGGAAGAGAACTCAGAAATCAGAATTGTCCTGTTGATTTCTTCCCCGTTTTTTGTGTGTTTGTTGGTTGCAGTGGCTTACCAGCGGGGGCAGGGGGGGCCGCACCCCCCAACAGAAACACTTGCCCCCACCCCCCCTTCAGCCCCCCAAATTAACTGACTTTTGTAGCAGTGTCGAGGGAGGAGGACCCAAATTGCCCCCCTCAAACAAAGCCTTGGCACCCCTTCAGCCCCCCCATTTGTAAGGTCTGGTTACGCCAATGGTTGGTTGGTTGTCGTATTTTCCTTATTGAGGCATGGTCGACATTCTGAAAATAATAGGGCCTACTCATTCATACTCAGGTGCCACACACTCACAAGCTCTCCTTTATTTTCCAAAGCCCAGTGGTGCCCCCATCTTTCCAGAAACATGAATTATTCCCCCGCTATCCAGCTGGCCGACGACATCTTTCCCAATTCATCTCACACGTTCAATTACAAGCGTAGCGGTCCCATCCAAGCTGACCCGTATCATCCTGTGACAGAATTAAAACTGGGTTTTCAAGTTGGCTCAGCTAGTAATATAATACTTGTATTTTCCTAAAACTTAAGGTCAATCCACATATACCCCCGATTTTTTCTTGATTTCAGGCCATTCTTCCCTATCACTGTTTTGAACATGATGGTTCTATAAGTTTTGCTTTTCGTTTGTGATTTCTTTCATTTTTACTATTTTTAAAATACACAAAACTGGGATCATAATTCCAAAATAACGAATTTTCCCAGCATTTGCAGCGAATAGCCTGCTTGTTTAATCAAATGAATACTTATACGCTAATCAGATCACAACGTCCTCACCTGTTTATGACTGAGCATCGTACCCAAAGAGAAAGCCCTGCCTCCTGTCCCCAAACCACAGGCCCTCCGCAGGGGGGGTCACTTTACTGCTGATTTGTTTTAAATAAAAAGATCATATTTATAGAAATTCTACTGCCCCTCCACTTTGGGTGATAATTTGTCACACAGAAGTAAAAAAGAGCATTTTTAGATCCCTTTTACCAAAATAGTCTACGTTTTTGCTAAGCCCTCGCTCCCCCCCCCAAACAATCCTGCTTTGCCCTGCGTACAATGTGTCATTGAAATGGTGCATGCGGGAATCCTCTCTCCCTAATCATTACGTTAAGCCTAATTGGCACAGTTTTTTGAAGAGCGCCCCCATTCTTCAAAATCTGATATTTTTGCACAGGTACGTTGGTAATGTCTAAGGAAATATACATGCTAACGAGAATGCGAAAAAATGCGTATTTACACAAAATAAGCGATTTGACATTAGAATTGGGATCCCGATATGGACTTAACGGCAGAGCTGGAAATGGCTACGATTATGTCCGTCCATGATGAAATAGTGCCACCGTTGAGAAATAAACCTCTAACTTGACTTGCCCTCAACTAATTAAACAACGAAGGAGATGACGTGACCCGTACCTGGGGCGCTATTTCCCCGGCTATTTCACATTGGAAAGGCCGGTGCCACCTCCGTTGAATTATTATTCGGGTGATCCCCGATAATAATTATTCTAAGTACTAAAATTCCTTCCTTCGTTTGTGACCATGACATTTCGACTTAAACCTTCATTCACGGTATAGTTTACTAGCCATTTACCAATGCCTAACCTGTGTAAAAAATCCTCCAATTTTTGTGGGAAAAATTGGGGGCGCCTTCAAAAAAATGTGGCTAATAATTGCTTTACATACTGTTCAATGCAAATAAAGTTAGGACAAGGAGATTGTTCTCCTTAACTTTTTGCACCTATTTCCCAGAGTACAGAGCATCGTCGTCCTCCAAGCTCTTTATTTCTCTTTACATTTTTCCTTTCTTCTTTTTTCTTTTTATCATTTTCCTTCTCCTCCCCTAGGCCCAGGCGCGAGCCGGAAGCATTGGTGTATTCGTCCCCCGATACCCACAAAGGGGAAGCAAGACGGTCCAATTTCCTATTTTTTCGCTGAAGGTTACATTTGGCAAGAAATGCTAAATTTAGACCATTAGCCACCCCCCCCTCCCCGGCACCCCAATCTTGGAAGCTACGCGTATGCAGCTGTTTAGACCCCCTTTTCGGTAGCGTTGTCACACCAACACAAACTCCCCATATTTTTTAATTCACCCAAGTTCCCCATATTTTGTGAAATTTGTTTAACACTGTCACCAGACCCCCTATTTTGGGAAAAAAACACCAAAGACCTCATATATTTTTTAGAAATTTTGGCAAAATCACACCCAGAGACCCCCTTTTTGGAAAAAAATTTTCAATTTGTCCCTCGAAAAATCGCTTTATTTTGGCTATTTTTTGGCTTATAATTCCCCTATTCTTTTTTTTCTGTCACCGAATGATGGCCCCTGTGCTTTGAAAGCAAACGATCCAACAAACCCCATATCCTTTCATATGTGAGTGCCTCCCCACGCCCCCCCCCTATTAGCCCATAGTCAAGTATAACGAAATGCATAGCCGACAGCCCGACAGACAGAGCTGGTTTAGTATAAGATATCTAAGGATTTGCGATACGAGCCATGATAATATTGTCTTCATCACGCTTCCATTTAAGATGCATGAGGCGCAGGTTATTGAAATGCAATAAATAATGGAATCTTTCTTTTTCATCGTGAGTGACACAGATCAAACGTAAAAATGCGTTTTGTACCGTATCAGTTAATTGAGCAATAAAATCGGATTTTGACGGATAATAATATATACATCACACTACTTATATTTGATTAGAGGCATAATGCATCATCATAAGTCAAATAAAAAACTCACCCGAGAAATCGTACGTTAGAGGGTCGAACACCTTCTGAGCCATCCCAAAACACAATGTGCGCGTGCGACAAAACTCCCCATATGGTTGTCAACAGCCGCTCAGTTCCCATGGCCCTTTTATCCCTTCGCAAAAAATAAGCCGTCGCACTGATTGTTCTGGCTAAGTGTCCTCTTACGCACATAGCTGCACGATCCGAGCGACTGGGTGCGAGTATACCAGAACCCCTGTGTTTTTTGAATAATGTTTGTGGCGGAGTACTTGCCCCCGACCTCGGGGAGATTGGAGACGTTTTTCCCTACAATTCGGAGGGTCCACGGATCTGGGTTGAAGAGTTCCTAGTTAAATTTTCAGGTCGCTTATGTTTTAATCACCCGTGTACCCGAGGGAGTGTCTACCCTCACCGTCGTTTTTTTTTTTTCATTTGTAGTCCTTTCCTGCAGCAATACACTAAGTACCTCAATGACATGTAAAAATGGTACATGCTCGACCTGAGACTGAGAGAGCACTCATTTACTAGTTGGCACTCATGACGAGCAAACGCATCCCATGATTGTATCTAAGTCTAAACATTGTATTTTTGTAGACGAGAGTAAGAGGTGACACTTTATCATGCAACCGGACAACCTAGGTCCACGTAGGTGGTCTTATGTAGGGTGGGATGACTTAGTCCATTAGTATAAGTTTCCACTTCTTCGCCTTCGGTTTATGTCGTTGACCTATGGTGAATGTTTTGTCTTCCTTCCCCAGTCTGGTCTGTTTTGTCGTGTTGATTTCTTTTCTGCAGGACTTGCGACGTTGAGTCCAAGCCTGACCAGGCTAGTGAAACACTTTTGCTGACGCATAACCCCCGCCAGCCGCGCGCAAGTGGCGTAAGCCTGCTACAACAACAACTGGGGAGCCGTCTGCTCATTTCAGTCCACAGTACGGTATTTAGCCGCTGCTATGTTCAGTTTGTAGACTATGGCCATCTTTTTCACATTCATGCGGGGACAAGTGAATATTCATTATTAAAGAACATTACAGATTTAATCTTAAAATTTTTAGTATGGAATAACCGCCATTTTTTGGAAAAAAATAAGAGATTTGCTGACGTCACGGCATTGATGGTTATTTTTTTGGCTTCGGGGTACCGTTCATGTAAAAATGACGTACGTATCCCTACATTGGAAAAGACAACCGATTATCGTCATCCGTACGTCGGTTTTTGAATCGGTAGGGAAAAGGTAAATTTGGTTACTGTTTAGACATAATATACGGGTGGTCTTTTGGAAACAAGTATACTCACTTTTGGGCAGAGGGTCATATTTACAGACCTTGATTTAACCTAGTCGGATTTATATATCTCGGTCTCGCCCCCGAAAGCACACTGCTCTCTGATACCTGACACGTGACCTGTACCTGACACGTGACAAACCAACTATTCACTCGTTAAACCGTTTATAACTACAAGACGGCAAAGCAGCAATCAGTCTGTATCTCTGTTGCACAGCGGTAATGTCAAAGATGTGAGACTATACATGTGGTTCTGTACAGGAGGGGGGTAGGAACAACCATCGGCTCGATTTGGGCATTGGGAATTTCCCAAACGGTAATTTTGTGCAACGCTACATGCTTTACTATGGCAGTCTCGTTACCAGTGACATTAAAAATCAATCTCTTCTTAACTTTGTTCAAAGATCTTAGTAATTATCAGATAATAAGAAAAAATATGAGTTCACATCAATCATGCTTCTGTTAAATTACCTCAAAACTCCAGAAACTTCCCCTGCAAAAGTAATCTCTATCAAACTAAATACCCTTGAACATACGCCACATGGCTACAGAGCTATTCTCTCTGTAATCCATGCCGCAAACCGATACACTCAATATCAAAACAGCCCTTTTATAATTATTATCCACCCCAAAACCATTGCACTCCTGGATTGCTTGTTGGGGTCTTGGTAGGTAGGTAAGTTCGTTCACATGTGTGACTGAACTTTGTTTGTCCCCATGACAGGGGTAACCATCTAGCGGGTGGAAGCCGGGGGGGGGGGGTCCTCAACTTTTTTTGGGTAGGTTTGTGTCTCCGTCCCGTTTCAAAAATTGATGTTCCGGACTGATTTGGGGCCCAAAAAATTGGGTCTTTTCGAAAAATTTCATTCACAAATGATAAGCTGTGATTTCCCTGAATTTCCAGATATTTTCGAGGTTTTTTGAAGAAAATTTGGTAGAATATGGCTGTGGACATGAAAAGCAGGGTCTCTGCAGCTGTAGTGACTAGTGGTCCTAAAATGGGGGTCTTTTGAACTGAAAAAGAGCCTGAAAATGAAGAAGGCCTTATTAAGACTTCATAGGCAGCACATACCCATACTTCAGGGTTGTAGCTAGCACATATTTAGTGGTGGCTGTTATTTGACGAAAATTTAACATATTTTATAATGTTATGCCTAAAATTGTCAAAATTTGCATCAAATGATTAAAATTGTCCATTTTTTACTCTTTGAGTGGTGGGCTCTAGAGTTAAAACTGGTGTTTAGTGGTGGGCTCTGAAGCTGAGTGGTGGGCTCTGCCGCCCACCACCGCCCACTGAAGCTACATCCATGCCATACTTCATCCCAATGTGAGAAGAACCCCCCAGGGTGGAAGCATTGCTTTTGGTTGGGTTTAGACTCTAGGTTGTTAGTGATGTCAGGAGTGGTATAAACAAACTGACAAATCGGTTGCGTTAACAGGGCAGCATAGGGTTGAAAGTGGAAATTCGCCAGTTTTGGGTCACAAAAGTGACCGAAGCACTGGCATATCCAGACCTTGCTTTTTGAGGGAGACCCTGGGGGGGCGGAAGGACCTCTAATAGCCAAAAGTAGGCTGATTTTGCATGTTTTGGCATGAACCCGCGGGGGCGCACGCGCCCCAAAAGCCTCCCCCAAGATACGACACTACAAAGAATGGCCCATATTATTATGTCTGGAATCAAATCTGAGACACGTCGCCCTGCGTCGATCGCAGTGAGTGTTTGCGCCGAGCGTAGCACGCAACAAAAATACAATTGACCTCTGCTGAATTGGCCAATTAATCCATGAATTGCGCTAACATATTTACGTTACTAGGACGCTTGTTACTAGGTAATGCAGCTGTGCTGTGCATACGCGGTCAACACACAACATTTTCGCATCTCAGATTGATTCCAGACATAATAGTCCCAGCCTGGGTGCCACATGCCCAGGTGTGGGTCGGTGCATGGTGCCGGCTAGGTCAAGGCCAGTCGTGGTATGGTCCGGGCTGTGCTGTGTTCATAATCTAGCTAATTTTTGCTGAAAGTAAGACATGCCATACAAGTTAGGCAGATTTTGGTTCAAATGTAACAAATTTGCTATTTTTTCTCAAAATTTTGAGAAAAAGTTGAGCGTGTTGTCCTGTTTTCCAAAATTTTAAAAAGAGTACACTCTGACTGTACAACAGTCTATACTGACTACAGTACATAGTCTATTACATTCTAACATTTTGATGTTACCATAATAGTGATCTGTTTTGCGGCCATCTTGGATCTAAAGAGATCAGATATATTAAGTGGTTCGATTTAGTTGAAAAGTATCTCAAATGATTCCTCACATGACATTATAAGGAACAAGACTTTGGCATTGATGTTCAGTTACAGAGATATGGGTGAAAATGTGATAAAGGTCATTGTTTTTTTGATTGGTCAGTGGGCCAAACTTTCAAAATGTTTGGAGCTTGACAAATATGGTGTTAAGTTGTTGGTATGAGCATGAGCAATCCAGAAAAGTATAGTTTGCAATATCAAGAATGTTTGGGATGAATTTAGTATTCTGCCACCACTTAAAATTTGGCACCTTTAACATG
>JAMKCH010067505.1:0-18665 GCA_023653785.1 Ophioderma brevispina | reverse complement strand
TGAGCCAGCAATTTCAAATATTTAAAGCCATGAAGTAAAATTATAAGGCTTAATATAATCAGAATGATCATGATGGTAAAAGTGATATTCACAAAGCATTTCAATAGAAACAATAAAGGGATTTAGCTATGATGGTATGGTACGTAAAATAAATCACAAATAAAACACATACAATGCTTAATTTCCGATAAAGGTAACATAAAAGGCAAGGCACTGTCAGCGAATAATTATTGTACAAAAGCAATCTCTCGAACGTAATCAGCGCACAACAAGGGCATATCATAAGCCAAGCGCATGCGGCCTGTATTTCCCCAAACTTCAACATCCTACGTCACTCTTTTACTGCCGTGAATCCATTCCTGCGAATCGTATGGCCCAGAGTGTAAAGTCGGCCGACCTATTTCAAGGTAACAGGCCCTAACATGTTTACAAAACATTTGCTGTTAGGGGGGGGGGGTGGGTAGTGGGGGTATGGGTCTGATATGATAAAAAATTGTTCGAATCAGAAAAATGAGATGAATGCAATGCTAGAGTGTTGTATGATGTATTCTACAAAATACTTTTTTATTCGATCGCCATCGGACATTCGGTTCTTGAGATATAGCTGATCAAAGTGAAGTAGTGTACGCAAAATTTGCCAAAATGCATCATATTCCTATATTTATCATGGGAAAAAAATTTAAAGGGGTTGGTTATTATTTAAGATTATTTTAAAAGATATTTTTTATGAACTATTACCACATTATTTTGGCTAAGTTGAAGTAAACAAATGCTATATGATCCTTTCCATAATTAAAGTAATTAAATGTCACCGTGTAGTAGGGTAGTGATTGTTAGGTTTTATTGTTTCCTCACCTGCGATATTCAAGAAAATTATTCAAAAAATTAAGAACAGGCGAATGGATGCACCTATTTCGATGATTCTTCATGAATAATTATGATAATTCAAAAACTTTTGATTTCATATTAAAAATTTAAACTTAAAAAAAAATTCCATATTTCACATCAAAAGCGCCCTCAATCTTGTCTAAATGTTTCGAGGAGGCCTATAACTCTTAGGTTAAACTACGCAAACATCCAAAACGCCAGAACGAACGTTAACTAGAGAAACGGCTACAGCTTAGAACAGGAAATTTGGCACACTATTAAGAAAATACAGGCCGAGTGAACCATGCAGGCCGATTTTTCAAAAGTTGGTCCGAAATCAATATGCCATAAAATAGCGATGTCGATCGCAGGTTGCCATGGCAACGGTATTAAAAATTCGGCTACATGGTTCACTGCGTATTTACCTCCTACATATGTCAACCAAGTTTCGTCCCAGTAGGCTGTTTAGTTATCTAGTTCCATTCGTCTAGTGTTAGGCCAATCAGAGGCCTAACGTGGTTACCATGGCAACCAGAGTAAAAATTGTAATGGATTTTAAACACGTTGTGACATGGGCTACATATGATATATAGCATGTTGTATATACCACTATTTGGAAATTAAGGAAAATCGTTCAAAGTTCACTGCTCAGGGACCCCATACCCCCCCCCCCTAACGATCTATAACCTGGTGACACTATCGGTGTTTTCAAACACTAATGGTATAATTAAAGGTCGTTGTCTGGTTTCTGCGCATGTGTTAACAGACCATTGGCCTCTTAATTACGGGTGTAGAAGTAACCAGTGTCCGGCGTACTCATAGTGGAAACAATGGTGTGAACCATAGGGTAATCGATTCAGTGACTCTTTCGCAACATTAGTTTCACGCTTTATCGTCTATCGTCTATGGAGCCCGCCGGCGGACTTAGATCCCCGCCGGACTATATCTGCTTTCACACCGGTATGCGTATTACTACCCATGAGGCCACATAGTCAACGGAAATCAATAGGTTTACGGAATAATCTCAACAAATTACTGAATATCGAACTATTTGAAACAAACCCAAGGGGCTCAAGAGGCCAGGTTAACTATATTCGGTTAGTGGTTGTCCCTGGAACCCAAACGAATAACCGAAATGCCCCCTCCACCATTTAATAAAATAATTCCAAACTCTGTTCATATGAACAACGATTGAGAAGTGAGAAATAACCGACTCATATTATGCAAACATTTTGGACTTTGCTTCATACATTAAGAATACGGCCATATTTTCAAATCTTGTAAGCAACAATGGCAGGATGTAACAAATAGCGATCCGTTTGATTCGGTCATCCTTGGATTCCAGGGATAACTTGTTGTGTCTATCAAATAAGGAACCTTGATTGGCCCTAGTACCCAGTCATATAAACTCTATTTTGTTTTTTTACTTTAATTCTCAGATTCTATTGTAACGCAGTGTATATGTTCTTTTATTTTTGTAGAGAATACACCACCGGGTGGTGGTGTGCCATGGTTTCAAAAACGTGTTCCGAAAATTAAGCAAATAACTAGAATTTCGCAGCCAAGTATTAAGCCAATCGCCATCAAAACATCTAAGTAGCGAAAACGATACTCGGATATCTTCCACATCTAGCAACCTCGCTGGCCTATAACATATGCGTTCGGGTTCATAAACAGCTAAGAGAGATAACAATATACCACTCTTCGCTAACTTACAGTTCAAACACACTATATTGGAGTTGTACTATAGCGTAAGCAGCACATTTAAGGTAATAATGCGAGATTACACCAATCCGATCTTAACACGTATGACCAAGGGGTTTTCACTCCCGTTGGTTGCCCAAGGGTGACAATTGGACCCCCCCCCCCTAAGGAAACCACTTTCCCGAGGGAATTTTTGCACGGAATTTATACCACATGTGAGGATCATAAGACACCCCCAAAATCAGCAATAAAAAACGAATTTTGCATTTTGCGGGTGCCAAATTAGGGGCAAAACATGTTTCACAACACGCGAAAATTGGGCAAAAGCCGAAAAATTCCAAATGAGCCTTGCGCTTACATCCAAATTTTGCCAAACTTCTTTATGTTGATCTCTATTCTAGAAGACCCAATTACTTATATTTAACACAAAACCAGCCGTTTTAGGAAATCCTGTATTTTTTACAGGTGTTGCAAAATACAGTAATTTTTCCCATAGAGTTTGTACAGTAACGGTTTGGCCACGTAACATGGGAATGAAATTGTTTGTTTTCAGAAATAAAGGGTAATATTTTTAATGTTAGTAATAATTGTTTACTAAATGTATGTGTGAACTTATATAAGCAAAACAAAAAAAAATTTGCTTGGTTCTCGGTTTCTTATTCTTACTTTTTAAAACTATTCTCAACGCTTCAGTTAGTGCCGGGGGGGGGGGGGTCCATGGGCCCACATAATGAACTCATTTAACGGCCTTGGACGATTTTAATAGTTGCGTATGAAAAGAACGCATTTAAAAGTCAGACCAATTACAAAAAAATTTCGCGCAAAAAATCCCAAGCGTTACATCGGCCAGCGCGCGGAAAAACAATTTGGGCGGGTCCAATGGAACCCCCCCCCCCCTTCCCCCCTAGGTCATCTTAAGTGTTAAGGCGATGCCAAAAACGAAGGTGTCAGCCTGGATTACAACACGTGGATTTAAAGTATTTATAGGAATTTTTGACAAGTAATTGTAACAGTGCAATAAGAAATTGGCACGTATCATCGCGTGTTGGCACCCATGATATTCTGTACTGTTATGGACCAAATTCCAGGACACCGGCTATAAAGTTAGTTATTATCTTCAAAGATTGCATACATAAACTGGTGTTATTTAAACTATTAATCATGTTGTGTGTATACCACCGGGCATATTACACATCCAGACAGACGGTAAAATTTTTAATCTAGGTAAGATGAACTCGCAGAATCCTAGATACGGGGTAAATGAATTGCTAAATGTGAACACCATAAATGTGATGAGAGCGACGGGACAACATGTAGATCGTTTGTTAGGATTTTTTAATATGATTAAAAAATGTCTTCAAGTCATGTTCTTACCCATTGGTAAATGGTATAATCATTGAAGAGACCAAGTTCAATGCTAATAAACAATAAACACTAGAGGTCAATATTGAACACCCGCGCAACAGGATATAATATGCAATGCATTGTAAAATGGCGGATTTGTCAAGGAGACCGTGGTTTGATCGGGACTTGAAATCCATCGAATTTTACTGAAAAATAAACTAGGTTTGGAAAGTGCATTCCAAAATTAAGCCAGGGGGGTGCTCTTTAATTGCCTTGAAAGAAAAAAAAATAGTTCATTCCTTCGCCCCCAACGCACACATTCTAACACGTACGTCACTCTAAGCAATTAGGTCATGAATGTACCAGCATGTGCATCCGGGAAAATGAATACATCTGATGAATGGATTTGGAATGACAAATGAAATATGTAGTGTGGAAATTCCAAACATATTTCAAAACTACTCTAAAAAATATACGTGACACCATGTGATCTTTAAAATTACGTAGTGGAAAAAAAATCTGTTGCCAGAACACATACCACGCACTACGTAATGCTCGGACGGCACTGCAAAAGCTTCACATGGTTTGTACTAAACGAATCAATATTATTGTGGATAAATCGCCAATACCGACCCGGTGCTGGTATCAACGGTTTATACATATACCAGATCTTTAATTCTAAAATTCATTTTAGGAAGAAAAAAAGATGACACTCGCCTCTGGCTCTGTTGTAAGGTTAGTAATTTTTTTCCGCTTCAATGTTTACCTTTTTAATCTATTTAATTTTTATTCGGACACTGTCCAGGATTATACCCAAGAAAACATGCATACAGGAAGCGTTCCATCGGGGTCCTTTCACAGGGACGCAATTGGGACAGCAAGTAAACACCTTGCTCTTTTTTAAAACTTGCTGTGATATACCTGTACAGGTATGGCTGTCTGTACATGGAACTGACGGTTTTACGGCCCCTCCGAAGGACGGGGTATTATCACGGTTCAGTTGCTAAGTTGCTAAACTCTATTTTGGGCCTCAGTATAGCGCGACAATCACGAAAGTACAATCTAGTGATCATCCAGCTGGTACTTGAGGTACTTGAAAACATATACAAAACTTAATCAAGCAAACATAAAATCCTAAAAGTGGGGAAATAGAAATTAAATGTTCATATCGTTTGTACTTTTAATTTCCAGATTTCTTCCAGCTCCTCCTGCCGTTCTACTCATCACGGTTATCGCTACGTTAGTATTATCGTTACCAACGTCAGCAGAGGTTCATCATGAGGTGGGTAAACAGACTTGTATAGGTTGGCAATTTCGTCACATTAAGGCTATACTTGACTTTTTGGCCATTTGAGATATCATATGCCTTTAAAAAGACCCCGGGAAAGAGACACTGGCACATTTGAAGAATAGTGCACCCTCAAAAAAAAAAATAACAGCAAAGGAAATTTGAGCGGAAGTGAATCTTAAAGAAACCAGAAAACATTAGAAATTACATATAATTTTAAAGTTTTATATGCACTATAAGAAACCACTGTAAACTTATACAAAACTGAAGGTAACATAGCGTAATTTTACAGACTTTTCTTTATTTTGAACGTGAAATACACATTATTGGAGAATATTTTCAGCATAAAATATGCACTGAGCAAGATTATTATTAAACATAATTTTACACGTCTACCCCTAACAAGACTCAAGACCACAAAATACCACAAAATGTAATATTGTGGTAGTTTGTGGTATGTGATCTTATCATTGACATACCAAGTGTGGTACATTGTGGCCTATGGTGCAGTTTGGTGTTAATTATTGTAGTATTTTGTGGTATATAATGCGTTACTCTATTTTGGTATAGTTATGATTTATCTAACTACTTAAGATATACTACAATATACCACAATCACATTTTGTGGTAGTTTGTTTGTGGTCTATGGAAGTACAAGTATGATGAAAGTTGTTGTATACGGATTGTGATCTTGTGGTAAGTCCTCGATTGTAACGTGACTGTATAGCCTGCCTTGTTAGGATTATAAATATACGGTAATTTACGTGTCCCAGTCTTTGATGCATCTTGTAACTATCATTAAATTACTGAATTTTACGATATTACATCGGATCATGATCGATATTTCTTCAGGTTATTAAAGACTAAGTTAAAGTGAATGGTGTATTTGTACGTTTGTCCGGTACTTTTTCAAGGTTTTTATAAAACAGACAAATGCCCATTTAACCGCCCAACAAAATGCAAGAAATCTGTAAAACTACAAAATTAATAATAGTACCAGTTAATTTATTTAACAATTGTCTTAAGTGGCATTTGGGGAAATCTGACTTGGACTCCAAAATGTTGACTTATAACCTTACAATACGACAATTATAATTTTGAAGTAATGAGTCAAAAATGACCGCGGATTGTGTCCGCCATTTTGAGTTTTTTAAATATGATATATCTGAGACATATGTGATATCATCGGGAAGCCTATTTCATTATCTCATTTGCCGCAAAGATAATTCCAATCGGTTAGGTATAGGTCGATCTACAGTCTTTTGACTCAAGTTTCCGCTTTTCACCCTATCCACGGATTCCCCCAGTTGAATGACGCGCCCAACTAAGCAAATGACTCCCCCAATGATATAATGGTATCTAGTATTTATGTCAATCAGTGGTATCTTAATGGTGAAAAACCATGATAATGGTAGGATTTATTTGAAGTCACTTTTTTCAAATATGTGGTTTATTTTGGTCTACAAAGATAGACAATACTTTAAACTCCAAGAGATGTCACTGATGTATGTTCCTTCATATAGTATTCATTCATTCAGACTCCTCCAAACCCTGATACGTGTATCAAGTTATTTTATTTTTCAAATGATGTTAGGAGTGATGAGGACGTAGAAACGGTAAGAGGGCATCGTGGTAAACTGGTGACTGAATTATGTGGGGTTAAATAGCGTCACAGCTATCCTGCAGTGAATATAAATAGCCGATCTTCTTCTGACAATATTTCCTTCGCTGAACGCCGTTAATTGTTAATGTGAATCCGTGGAAAGAGCAGAAAACCGACTGCTTGATTCAAACGACTGTAACTCGGTTATGCTCCCTCCTGAGTGAATGCTCTTTGACGCAAATTAAGATTAAGAACTAAGCTTTCAGATGATACCAATAGTTAGATTATGTTACTTGCTAATTCAAAATGCGGGGGACACAATCAGGGTCAGTTTTTTTGACTCAATCTGTATATAGATGTAGACAGTTATGGGCAACCCCATTTTCTTCAATTTGAAACGCGTATTCTTTTAAAATTAAATATTGTGCTTCAATTACAAAATATCTCACAACTCTCCATAGGGGAACCCTTCCCAGAAATAGGTCTGTTGGGATTTTTTTTTGGGGGGATGGGTATTTCCCCGGACTAAACTTTAGAAATTGTTATGTATGATGTATGCTATTCCTTTCTTTGATTTCTTCTTTATCCGTATATTGGTCTTGACTAAAAATAAATCTAGATGTTTCCAAACTGATGTTTAAGGTTCCTATAATGATGCCTCACGGGAGAAACCAATCCGATGAGTCTAATTTACAAATGTATTCATTTTTCATAGTGAATTGGAGGTCTTGCATATCTTTCAGGAAATTAAAAAAAAGAGAAATAGAATGATTTTAATCCAAACAAAAAAGATCAAAATAAATTGTTCATTTAATTTTGTTTTGCAACAGGATGTTGCATCATCCAATCATTGAGTCACAGTGGGCGGGAGGTTTAACAAGATTTGCGGAAAGAGAATGAGAGTTTGTAAATTTTTCCACTCCCCATACCAATGTGCTATGACTGTCGCATGTACTGTCAACAAGGAGAGACATATTATTCACAAGATGATGATTGTGAAAAATGAATGCCATGGGTAGGTTTTTTAATTACATTTTAAATGTATCTAAACTTATCTAAATGTGACTTGAAATGGAGATCATGTAGTTAGTCACTTTTCATCTCGACAGTAGAGCTGTTGTGCTTGTTATAGTTTTATAATACCTTATTTTTTAAGTTTATTATATAAGTGTTTATAAGTATTATTGTTATTAATGTTATTATTATTATTTAAAAAAAAAATATGGTACAATTGTATGTGGTTTTATAAAGTAAACTCACCCCCTAAAGAAAAATATGTGTATGTCCGGTGGCTTGATATTACAAACACGACCAATAATTATGACATTGGATGACATAAGTTTGTCATGCTTGAGTAATGGGATTTTATATACAGGGTTTTTTTAGGAATTGAGATTACTTTTCAAGTACAAGTGAAGAACCTTATGTAAATCCGAAGTCAATATGTCGAAGGGGATATAAAAGGAGGATGGTCGGATTTAATTATAATTATAAGTTTTTCATCCTGATTAGATGATCATGACCCCAAAACCCATATTTGAAGATCGAGACATTACTTAAATCCGTTTGATTGTGAAGCAAAAACGGATTTGAAGCTCCAGAGAGATTCTCTGTAATAAAATAATACTACTCGACACATTTCGCTCATAAACATCCAAACCAAAAAACATTAGCCAAAGATTTTCACAGGTATAACTAGCAGTTTTCAACTCGCGTTTTTCTTGTCCCCTCCTTTACGTCTTTCTCCATCTCCTCTCTCTTTTCCTCCATTTTAGTCAGATACCAAAAATATCGACCACCTCTATAAAACCATGATCTGGTTGTCTGGGTACAAGTAGTCAGGAGCCATCAATTCCGTATCTCGCTTACTAAAAAGGTTTGACCTTAAAGCCTCTGCTCTAATTTTTTGACCCCATCATGCATAGTGTATATGTTGGGGGGTATGAAAAGTGATGTTGGATAAATAAGCCTCTGCGAAAAAATAAAAAATCCAAGATGGCGTCAAAATGGCCGCTTTTTACATAAAACATGTTTTTATGTATACGTTTTGATGAAAACTTCCAAAAAAAGTGCCGCGTTTACGTACTTTAAAGCAATCAAATTTTATACAGATGTACAATTTAGTAGAGTTTAAGGATGCAGAAGGGTAAAAATTTAGGTTAAAAACGTGTTTTTTTAGCATTTTTTTTGAAAACAAGGAACTTTTTTATTTTATATTTTCTTAAACGGTTAAAAACCATTTATACCAATTGCATTGATATTTTCACAAATTTGACCTTGATATATACGCAGATGGCAGAAAAATATCGAAGGCATTCGATTTACAAGCAAGTTTTACGTAACAAAGTTCATAAAGCAGTTTTTGAGATTTAAGCTTTTTAAGTGCCTCTGTAAAACCTATAAGGGTAAGTCCTTGAACAAAGCTAGAGATTTGAAAATGGTATAACATTAATGGTGAGTGTGGGTGAGAGAATGAATGAATGAATGCAAGAATGAATGAAGGAAATGAATGAATGAATGAATGAAATGAATGAAGGAACCAATCAATCAATCAAACCAATCAATCCCCAACAACCCAACGCGCGCAGAAAACACATATGTGGAAATCAAAAAGTCCAGGCACAAAACCAGAAGGAAAAAACCATGGGTTGTTATTTTGTTCCCGGCATGCTTGGATAATTGGTGGTAAGGTGGTACATCCACATTGAGTCCATCCCATAAATGCACCTTTAAACTGTTTAAGAAATATTAGCTGTGCAGTACAAGTGGTCACTAAAAAAGACCAATTCCCAGCCTTGTGGGGGGCACACACACATCCTAGAAAGCCCCATCTCCAAATTGTGCACGGTTCGTGGGCCACCTGGCATATATTAAATCATTCACAGCACTTTGATGTTTCATGTATACAAAAATGGCAAGATCAATTTTCCATTAATAAAAAAATCCCCAATTATTGCATCAAAATGCGTAAAAGCTATCTGACCCTATTTAAAAGACTGCCTTTAGGATAAGCGACACTGGTAGTTTTTTAAGCCAATATTTCTTCCGTGTGAATATCATATCAATATTATGAGAAAAGTATTAAATCTGGAGTGTATTTTTCAATTTACACTTATATAAGAATTGACTGGGCTAGCAATATGAATTTGCAAGTGGAGGAGGATTACATTTTAAAAACAATCAAAAAAAAAATATTTTCCATATACTGTAACTAAGCACATTGAGTTTTCTCTTATACACGGAAAACACCCTGTATTATATCCAAAAGAATTGGACGATCCTGCAATGAAACAATAGGTGCGCAGGAGTTTCGATATCATCACCACAAGTCTTATCAGCGCCATTTAAACACAAAAATAAATTGGTAGCATAATTTGTGGAGAAAATTTGAAATGAACAGTTCGTTTGCGAGTCTATTGCGGATCTACAGGGTAAGGAAAAGGAGTTGGACGAAGTGGCGGTAATATCATGAAACTTGTTTTTAAGCATTATTTTTATTCTTACTCCCCAGATAGCAAAAAATTGGTCGACACCAGAACATCAAGGTCTTTGTTGTCAGGCATGAAATGTAATTTAATGCTATATCTTTCCATTTCTCTAGGAATGGCAGATGAGTTTGTAATACTGGAACCCGTTTTTTGTGCTAGAGAAGATACACTGCAGCTTTTAACATTCAAAAAAAAATTCAAAATTACTCGACATGATGTTTTTGTTATATCCAGATATCTAAACCAGTGTTAGGTTTTCCAGGAAGAATTGCCTTATTATCAATTTTATAAAAGGAATTACACCCAATCTCATTGAGAATATGGTAGCCCAGATTTCACCAAATCTTTACAAAAGGGATCTTAATAAGTTCTATAAAGAAAACTGTTGTTCTGAAAATGTACATTTTATTAAATAGCAGCAGATCATCGCCAAAAGCCTTGTAATGATTTATGAAAAAACAGCAATTTCCCAATAGAATCGTTGGATTTAACTAAAAACCGTTTCTGGAACATGGCCAATTTTAACACATAAAAATGATCTGCAATCCGGCGTACTTAAACCTCCTTTGAAACATGTAGGAATCACAGTCATTTCTGAATCTTATTGAAACACCATTTCACAAAAAATTAAACAAATACTATTTTAAGATCTTAAAAAATGCTCTGGAGGGTTTGGAAAATACTGAAAAAGGAGATACAAGTTTAGACACAGCAAAGTTTTGATCAAAGTTGATTTACCCACGGTAAGATTTTCTCATCTTCCACTTGCAGGATTTTCTTTATATCAGCAATTAGCTTATGGAAGCTAGGCACAACCATATTATGTTTCTATAATGGACGAATAAGCATATCTAAATAAAAAATGGAATCTTGTGACCAATTTATCTGTTATTGTCCAATGAAACAAGCTCATTTGAATTTCTTGATATAAATCGTACTTTTAGGTATGCTTATATGCAAACCAGGAAATACTGAAATACTGAAAAATTTATCCAAAAAGCTCCAAATTTGTACAGTCATAATATATAATGGTGGCACTGCATACGACGTATGTAAATTATTCATAATTTTTTAAATCACCACCGATACAAGAAGACGTTTTATACCTTGTATTTTCTTTGATACACAGAGGGAGTTGCGGGGGAAAAGGGTCGGAACAGAGCAAAAAGGGAAAAAGTTCTCTAACTGTCGAACTTACCCCGTAACTCTCATCTTCCTAGTCAAGCTCTGGTCCAATCAGCCGATAACGTCCCACCCGCAGATAATACTATCATTAATAATTTTCCCCAACTGTAATCCACCCCATTCACAATCTTGTTTTCTATCAATGACCTCACCACTTCTACTTCACCACACTCGGCTATCATTCCCCCCAACTAACTCTATCCCACGTAAATACTACGCACTTTCCCTACCTATCTTCACACCCTACACCTCTTTCCACCCGCAAGTACGCGCCTACGGAAATTTCTGACGGACGTCTCAACTTCACCCCTCCCCTCACTCATTAACTCCCCCCATCGTGCAACTCAGTTCTCGCCAGGCCTTCCCCAAAACTACTCACCCGCCCCCTACCTGCCCTGCAAAGGCCATCAAGCCCACCCCCTCCCTTAGATCCTTCAACATTAACCCCCACTCCGTAGTTTCTATGTGAGAACATCATTCATGCCCCTTTCTGTGGGTCCCGTGTATTCCATCTTCCGTCCTACGTAACCTCCATCTTCACACTGACTGGCCACAATCACGCCGTCGAATCCATGTCTCGGATCACTCCCTGGACCATCTCACCACGTATTTCACTTTGTACATCCTCAACGCAATGTTCGTCCCCTCTAACGTCTCCTTTTTGGATCGCACCTATCCGAGTTTTTTAAACCGTGTCACACCATGCTACCCCTCTTACATCACCGATCACACCCCTCTAACGTACCGGTCTCCTCCATTCCGCCCGCCGGTAATACAACACAACACCCCGCAATACAAGTTCCTCGCCCTCCCCAATCCTGACCATACGCATTCCCTTTACACCCCTCAAGAAACTCTCCTCACCTTCAGCGGTATGATTTACTGGGAGACATGTGTGGAAGCCACCTCCGTGTTCCGCTTTGCGAAAAACACATCCAACTCCTCAAAGTGTATTGACCTCTCCTTTGGAAAAAACGGACAGGATTACGTTATCAAAAAATAGTTAAGAGTTTCACGAGGAGGAACCACTAATTTCAGTTCAAAAGATTTATAAAATCTGACCAGTTCTCAGAGATTTATAATTGGGCATGACCCGACAGCTCTTTCCGACAATTCCCCATTCGTAAGCACTTTCAACATTTTAAACAACTATGGATATCTAGCCTCCGAAGGAGTTGTTGCAAAAAAGGACCTAGTCAATTCAATGTTATTCATTTAATATTGTTCAATGGGATACAAATTTTGATAAAAAAACGCTTCAGCATTAAATATCATTAGTTCGGAAATTTTCATCCCCATCAACAATCAATTTTCTAATAAGTTTTTGCTCAGAGTTTGTTTGTTCTAAATTAAGGAAAATCATTACTACTCATTTTCCGTCTTCAACCCAATGAGCTTTGGCACGTATAAAAAAAGGCATGTGCTTTTTTTTATCATAATACTTCCATAAATTTCTGAAGATGGTTAAGAAGTTTAACATTAGTTGGATAACGTTTGCACTGCTTATCAAGGGAATTCCTTTACCAGTACTTCATCGGTTTTTTACCATTACTTTTTTTATTCCTTAAGTAATTCATTTCCAACGGTAATTTTGATCATGGCCATGGAAACTCCTGACACTGTATTTTACCAGCAGTATAAGATTCTTATTTGATTAGCATAATTACTATCTTTAAGAGATTTGTATTTAATTTCCCAAAGCCCTTGGACTCAGAAGTGTGTGGACGAATTTTTGTTCTTTAATATTCTAAGGCAGTCAGGTTTACCAGCATTATTCTGTTCTATACGCGTTTTAGACTTGTGTATGTATGTGTGGGTCCAGAAAATTTTGGTTAAGTTTTGAAACTGTGGAAAGAATGACAATAATTATGAACCTGGGGTAACATGTACAGGAGTCTGGGTACCTCCGAGTTACGGGTTTCGACGGTGACCCTATACGCTGAGACCAGAAACGGATGAACTGGTACCCTATCCGAGACAGATCTGTTCAAAATGGACCACCTTTCAGGACCCGTGGACAGGCAATATTACCAATGGAATTTAACTAGGATTTTGCACTCAATTTGAGCTATTTTATTGGGTGATTTCTGTTTTGAGCATGAAATCAATACAAAATATTCATTCAGATTAAAATCAATTCAGATCAAAAAACAAATCCTGCCGATTTTATATCTACATGGAAAATTCGATTTACCCTATGTGAGACTGACAGCGACATAGGTTCATTTTGTACCCTATATTGCCAGTCTCGAGACATGCCCAGGAGGTCTCAGGTTTGTAACGCGGGCGGGTGGGTTATTACCGACCAGAATACCCAGTTTACCCCCATCCCCCCGGATTATAATTTTTGGGGTTCTCTGAACAGTCTACAGAAGGGATTCTATATACTGATTTAATGAGTATGTCTGGTTTAGGAATATAATAAAACAAGTAAAACATGGCCAATTCCAGGATTGTCTATAAAAGTCCTAAAGCATTGGGTCAAACAAAACTTGTAAATCCCAAGATTGGCCGTAGTTTATATTTATCCAAACAAAGGAAGACTTACCACGAGCCAACTGGTGTTAAAATGAAAGTAAAAGGTTATCGTGTATCAGCGTGCACGTTACAATAGCCTTTCGAAAAAGGGTTGTTGCAACCGACAAGAAAAACACTTTTTCTAATTTCAATTCAAATTCAAATAAGTTTATTAGCATCTTCTTTTCAGTCAATACATTAAATAATGATAAAATAAAATGTAGGACCATGATATCTGCAGCACAAAATATATTAACACAAACACTTCCATGGGGTAGATAGGCACTGTCAAACCTTCGTTGTATGGCTCTTGAAATCAGAAATTTGCTAATTTTAGCGAAAGGTTAATCATCCGGCCAGGTGAAGGTTTCTATTGTTGTGATGTCATGTAGAGCATGTTCATGTACTTATTCAGTGTTATTAGGCCATTTTAGGTTATCAATGGAAATTGGAAATACAATGTATTACCAACTTTCCAAAAACAGATGGCTTTCATTAGTAATGGTATTATAGGTATATCATTTGCATTAAAGTTAAAGAATTTACACACTGTAATACGTTGCGTAAGATTTTTGATTTTAAAATGTTGCTTAATTGTATTAGATATAAATAAGCATTGCATTGTATTTTAAAAATGACACCACGTACACTGTTAAAATGTAGTTCAGTAACCATAACGTTCGTTGTGACTGGCAGCTAGTACTCAAACAGTTAAAACGAGGTTTTTACAGTTTTTTCCCGTTTCGGAGTCCCTTTGACAGTTATCTGCACGTTTCAAGTCCCGGCTGACAGTACAAAACAAAGTTTTTTAAGAACGTTTTCCAATAGCGTAATGCATGAATAATGTGACTTTCAAGTGAGGGATTTTGATCGTGGGTTTTCTGCATGATCAAAAAATTTTAGCAAAGTGCGCAGTAAACCAAACTTATATGTGTAACTGATTGATTGACATTCGTTACAGAATAACTTCGTTTTCTGAATAAGGTACATAAATGTCTATTTTGATATGACTAAAGTGTGTTATTCGGTCAAATTTGTAGAAAAAAATGGCTTAATTGATGATTGGTTTGAAATATCAAATGAACATTAGATACGAATAAATTTATTCATTTTTGGGTTTTTTAAAAAATGCCAACCAAAAAAAATGTGATTTCTGATTTATCCTCAAATTTGCACACCTAAAATAATTCTTAAACTCATAAATTTGGATATCAGCGTGTAGATAAATTAATTCTCTTTCAGATGACGTAAATTGCGTTCCAGTTGAAAATCGCAACTCAAAAGTAGGCGAAAACCGGTTCGTTTTAGTCAAATCGG
The DNA here is from genome assembly GCA_023653785.1 of Ophioderma brevispina. NCBI lineage: Eukaryota > Metazoa > Echinodermata > Ophiuroidea > Amphilepidida > Ophiodermatidae > Ophioderma > Ophioderma brevispina. The sequence goes on along the minus strand of JAMKCH010067505.1, from coordinate 3,352 downwards.
CGGCCATTTTGGAAGCCCATTCTTGGATTTTTTATTTTTTCGCCATCGTTTTGCAAATAATACAACATCGTTTCTGATGCCCAAGATGTTCCCATACTTGAAATCCAGGAGTGCAATGGTTTTGGGGGGTGTATAATAATTAGAATAGGGCTGTTTTTTTTGCTCTAGTGTGTATAGTGCTAGCTATATGCATTCGCGGCTGTCTGCTGACTGAAGCTGGGATTATTATTAAAACATTGCCGTTCCAAATAACATGAACGAGGGATCTGAAACAGAGCTATACCTGAGAAATGATTAGGTAGTAATCTGCTTTGAAATATTAATCTGCTTCACAAAATAAAAAATCCCATTGCAAATCCAGTCTGGTTTTACATAAAATGGTTTTTTGCTTATTTGTTCTTACAGTTTGAATTACATTTAAGATGTTTAAAAGGAAAAAAGAGTTCCATATGTACCCCTAAGGCCCAATAACTTAAAAACATTTGTTTACAAGTAGAACCTTTGAAGGGGTAACATATGGAATGGACTCTTCCACAAACAAAGTTATGCTTTGCTTTCCTTACTTACTCAATATGCGTGATTTGCTAACTCGCAGAGTTAAAGCCTTGTATTTTTTTTTCTGTTCTGACGCACATGAACGAGGCAACATTCTAAGTTTAAAGTCATTATCAGTTGATTTTCTTCAAAGTAAAACAAACTGCAACCCCAAATTACTCGTTGATTTTGTTACCGTTTTATTGGAAATGTAGCAAAAGTGCACGAAATTTCGTTGAAATCTACCATTTAACAAAATCAAATTTTGGGGGGCAGGCAATGGCAATGGTTAAATGCCGTAATCTCAGCTCAACTATGCATGGCAACTTCATATACATATATTTATCGTTGGTGGATATTTACAGAGACTCCTTATGTTATAATTTTAGCAAATAATTACACAAATCATATCTACAAGATTAAAATTTCTCTCTTGGAAAAAGGGGCTGAATTTTAAACACAATATTGTCCAGATTTGTAAAAATGTTTAAAATTCAAATCACACCCTATCATGATCCCGCTATTTGTCTATATAGGCAAACCTTTCCAGTGGGCATAACATTTTTTTTTCAGGGGCAGGGGGGGCACATATCCAGGGAAAGCATTATTAAAATGTTATTGTGTAGTATAGGCCTATTGTGTTTCACATGTAATTGGCGCGTGTGCAGAAATTCATTAAGTTTCAGGGAGGGAAGATGCCCCACAAGGGGAGGGGGCAGGTTCCCCCTGCGCCCCAACCCCGGTTACGCCACCATTCAGCTATCATGTATTAGAAATGGAAAAGCTAGTGTACGTGTGTGGAAGCAACTCGGTTAATTTCAATTTAATTTTAAAAAAAAAAAAAAAAAAAAAAAATCTGTTTAAAATTCGCTTTAAACCACGGTAACCCACCAAACTGAAAGGCATTTTACTGCCAATATATACCCCATATGGGAAGAACAGCCCATTTTCCACTCAAACACCCACAACTCTTAGTGTTACCATCGTCTAAATAATTATTACAGGGTGGGTAATAAAATTGGCTACCACAATTAGGTTGTGAATGAGGTATAATTAATAATTCACAACCTAGCATCACACCTCATCATGCCGTATCACCATATACCAAGTTAGAGTTGATCGGCCCTTGGACTGAAGTGCTATGGATTAATCACATTTTATGTAGGCCCTATGACTCATTTTAAAACACCCATCAGAAAAGTATAGAGCACCATCAGCCATCACCATACATGTACTCTATCACCTTTTCAAGTTTAAAGTTTATTACCCGCTCGCCCGGCCGTCCGTGTACATTAGCTGATCACCTAATCATCAATAGCAGGGTGGGGTGCCCGAGTTTGCATTATTTTATAACCCTAAATCTCCAAATAGCCTGATTAGACGATGGTTGATATCTATTCTTAACCTATACACTGCAAAAACAATGCTTAGAAATTAAACACTTTTCTAAACAATATTATGCACCACGTTTCTAAACATTTTGAAATGTCTGTTTAATATCTAAACACCTTATATCTAAACATGTTTAAAATCTGTATACAAATTACAAATTTGACCCCTGTACAAACTTTGTTTTGGCCCCCTCTCCTTAAGGCACCACTTGCGGCACTTAAGAATCACGTTTCATGGGTTCATGTCAGTCTGTCAACATATTTAATCACTCAAACCTTTTGTACTTGAGATGTGTTACAAATATGTGCTAGCTCCCGGGTTATTAAGTTCTAGTCCGCCATCGTAATTCGGATATTTCTGTGAATCGCCACATTATCTGGAAACCTTTTCTCCTTTTTAGACCCTTTAGGTTACCAACATCCATATTTTTTCACCAATACAGCTGTATTAAAATGACAGTGATTTTCAGCGATTTTACATGATTTTCATTATTTTAGTTTATGGCAAGGCGAATTCTAATGTCATACGGAAACCTTTTCTCCTTTAAGACCCTAGGTTGCCAACACTGAAAACATTAATTTATCATTAAAAGGGTCTTATTTTACAAATTAAATTGTTTTTATCGTTCAAGAAAATAAAGCTAAAAATGTTTTCATAATGTTCAATTAACAATTATCAGCTTTTCAAATTAATTTTTATCATCACAGATACTTTCATTACTAACAAAATTTCACTTTTTAGAATTGCGTGATAAATTAATGAATGACGATTTTGTCGTTAATTTGTCATTTTTAGTACCTGACAATTACATGACAAACTAAATGACAAATAGGCCTAATGCATTCATAATTTGTCATTTTGATGGACACAACTAATTTTTAAACTATAAACTCCTAATTCGTCCTTTAATTTGTCATACACACCACTTTAATTTGTAATGCACTAGAAATGACAAATTAACGACAATTGCGTCATTCATAAATTTGTCATGCAATTTTAAAAAGTGAAATTTTAAAAGTTAATATCGGTGATGATAAAAATTTGAAAAGCTGATAATTGTTAAATTGAACATTATAAAAACATTTTTTACATATTGCATGACGAACTTTTATTTTGTCAAATAAGACCCTTTTCGTGACAAATTAATGTTTTCAGTGAAAGCGTCTAATTTTTTCCACAATTTTGCAGTTGCACTTACATTTCATAGTGATTTTCAGTGATTTTACATGCATTTTATTATGTTAGTTTAAGGCAAGACGAATTCCAACAGATTTTATATAATAAATCCGGGTTTGTGGGACTAAATTTAGGCGATTTTATGTTTAAGTTATAGCCATACGTAAGATAGTTCGTATGACAAGTTTTATGCCCAAACCCCGCTATTTTTCAATGTGGAAGACGGCCACCAAATTAGTGCCCAGTGTTA